>CAUYQU010063106.1:0-13519 GCA_963574635.1 Cheracebus regulus
TGTCACCCAGGATGGAGGGCAGTGGCACAATCTCGGCTCACTGCAACCTCCACCTCCCGGGTTCAAGTGATTCTCCAGCCTTAGCCTCCCAAGTAGCTGGGACTACAGGCATGTGCCACCACGCCAAGCTAATTTTTGTATTTTTAATAGAGACGGAGTTTCACCATGTTGGCCAGGCTGGTCTGGAACTCCTGATCTCAAGTGATCCACTTGCCTCGTCCTCCCAAAGGGCTAAAATAAACATTTAAGTAAAAAAAAAAAAGTCTCTGTGCCTCCCACCGACAGATATTTACTGTTTTGCCGGCATCCCCCAACCTCAGAATATAAATTCTAGGCAGGAATTTTTGTCTCTTTTGTTCTCTGCGGTATCTTCAAGATCTACAACCGTGTAGACGCCTAATAAATATTTGTGGAATAAATGGCCAACCCTACGAAGTGGGTACCCCCTGCTTTCTAGGTGTGAAACAGGCCCAGGAAGGCTCGGCAGCTTGCAGGGGGCCCAGGGATCCCAAGCCGGTGCGGCCTCGGGTGGAGCCCTTCGGCAGCTGACCCAGCCCGCACCCTGCCGAGCACTGCCTCCCGCGCTGGGCGGGAACTGAAGCTGGTGGTTCTGGGCTCAGACTCTTGCCTTGCGGTGGGTGAGCAGCTGTGTGGCCCAAGGCAGTCTCCACCTCTCTGGGATTTGCTCCTTGTCTGCACAGAGAAGCAAGCCTTTCCTCCCCAGGGTGCCTGTGCCTTCCAGGAGGTGGTCGCTAGCTCAGCTCTTAGCGCAGAGTCTGGCACCCGGCAGCTTCCTGGCTATTGCTTGCTATCGTTGCTCTCCCACGGTATAGGCTGGGCAAGCAAGAAGCAACCAGAAGATGTTCAGGGTCACAGAGCCTGTGGGTTCAAAGGCGGGCCTGTGTGGTCTCTCCCGGAGGAAGAGCTCTCCCGGTGTGGCCGGATCCCGGACCTGCTCCCGCTCCTCCAGCTCCTCCCGCTCCTCCCTTCCCTGGCTGCCCCCGCTCACCCCCTGCCCCCTGCTCTGCCCTCCCACTCTCCCATCTCCCACTTACGTCCCTACCCTGCCCTGCCCTCCCACGCCCACCCGCACCCTGCCCTCCCTTTGTCCCCCTGACCCCCTCCCAGAAGGTGTTTCCCAGGTGCTGGCAGGAGGCGGGGCTGGGCCGCTCACTGGGCCCTGGTTGCTATTTGCCTTCCTCTCCACGGCCCCGCCCGGTCTGGGCAGAGGTGGCATGGAGCCAGGAGGGGGTGGGGAGGGCACCTGGCTGTCCTCTCTCCTCTCCCTGAGCTCCTGGTAGTGCTGGCCAGGCCTGGTGACCAAGCATCTAATTTGCCCAGAACTGAGGGCTTTCCTGGGAAGCCTGACTTTCGGTTCTAAAACTGGGAAAGTCCCGGGCAAAGCCAGGTGAGCTGGTCACCATGGCAGCAGGAAACCTGAGCGGGGTGATGAGGGCAGTAGAAGGGACAGCAGGGGGTCAGGCCCAGGATCAGCCACTGGGGCGGGGTGCTGCCCTCCAGCACTAGACAGAACCGAGGGAGGGGCCCCTCCCCATCCACAGCACTGACTCTGGGAGCCTCAGTTTTCTCTTTGGTAAACTGAGAATAGGGACTGCCCCCCTCACAGGCATGAGGGATGGGGAGCTGGGTGAGAAAATGAGCATAAGCGCTTAGTAGATGCAGACATGTGATCCGTGGAGGATCACATTATGAGGATTCCGGTTTCAAACCCGGCTTCCCACCGCTCAGAGTGAAACGCGACTCCCCACAGACCCTGGAAGCCCCTGCGACCTCGGACCGAATCTCCCCAACTCCATTACTCTCTCTGCTCCAGCCTTGAGGCCTCCCAGATGCCCTAGATTGGGCCAGGCCTTGCCCTGCCCCGGGGCCTTTGCCAGCGCTGTTTCCTCTGCCTGGAACACCGTGCTCTCCCCGCTGCCATCTTTGGGCCTCAGCTTCAAGGTCACTACAGAGAAGGCTTCTCTGTCCCTCCTAGTTGAAGGCCTTCTCTGTCTCCTTCCGGGTAGGTCATGTCCTGGGCCTGGGATGGTGCCCCACCCAGATCAGAGCTCAGGATGTGGTGGTAGAGTGAAGAATTGGCCTGTGCAGGTCCCAATGGGCTGGAGAGAGCCCAGAGTCTTAAATCCCTTTCCTCCTCTGAGCCTCGGTTTCCCCATCTGTCAGCAGGCATGAGAAGAGCGTCTGAGTCCTTGGTCTCTGTGAGGCATGAATGAGGGGACAGAGACAAAGTCTATTCAGCACACCTGGCACGCAGCAGGACTCGGGGCCTGGCAGCTCTATGCCCCAGCAGGACTTGGGGCCGGGGGGCACCCCCCCACACACCGTTACCTCTCTAAGCCCTCAGGACCCCATGGGTGGTGGGCACTGCTCCACACTCCACACAGACCAGGAAGCTAAGCTTGGGGGCCACCCCTACTGCCTCTCCCGGGCGCCACTGCCCAGGGCTGGCCTCTCCTCGGGTGGCGGGTCTGGCCTGGCTGGCCAAGCTCTCAGCCTGCAGGCAGCTGAAGCGTCACATGCCCTTGGCCAGCCCGCTCCAGGGGGCGGGTTCCCCTCCGAGACTTCAGCACATTGTCAAAGCTGTCAAACAATTTCCCTGCCAGGTTTTTACAAGAATCCAAGGCCTTGCACCCGATGCCAAACACCCTCTTAAGCCGATACCTCCGGGGCCTTCGGGCCGCTCAGCCTCTGCTGCGTCTCCTCGGCCTTATATAGGCAAAAGCTGGGGAATCCCTGTCCCACCCTGGGCTGGGATCCGATGGAAGCTGCCACAGCCTTGGCCTGACCCTGGGATCTCCTGCCTCCAAATCAGCCACCTCTGGCCAAGGAGCTGGGTGAGAGGCCTGGTGTGTGCACAGGCCTGCGCAGGGTTCTGGGTGTCCCATCGGCTGGCAGCCGGCGCGGCCAGGCCAGCACAGGCTCTTACCAAATAAGGCCGGGACAGCTGGGCTTGGCCAGGCTCGGAGGCCAGCAGCTGGGCAGGCAGCAGCAGGCCTGCCTGTCATCTCCTCTCCTCCTGCGCTGCCCTGGCTGCCCAGCAAACACTCTGCACTGTGGCTGCCTCAGCTCAAGGCAGAGCTCCACCCTAAGAAGTCCAGGTGGACGGTCCCGGATCCCCTCCAGAGGCGCTGCCATGCGGAACCTCTGGGAAAGTTCCATCTGGAAACTTGTTGGTGGAGAAACATTCCTAGGACTCCTGCAGCTGGCACAGGAGCCCCGAACCAGGCCGGGAAATGATCCGTCCCTCCCAGGACCCTGCTCCACTCCTGCATCCCTCAGGGTGTTCCAATTTGGACGTTGCTTGCCCACCAGTCAGCCCCTTCCTGGTGCCTGGTCTCTGGGACCAAAGGGCAAGTTTGGCCAAGGGGTTTGGGAAGGGGGCTGGGGACTCAGGAACACACTGAGGGTCCCTGGGCAGTGACCTGCCCTCCACCTGTGCCTACAATGAGGAAGGGACATGTGTGCTGGCTGAGGAGGGGGGACCCCCGTGACCATGAACCAGTGTGGGCAGAGGAATGGGTAGGGGGAGGCGCGGGCTGACTGGGGGCCCAGGGGTCCAGGGGCCCAGGGGACGGGTCCTCTCCCGGGAGCCACTATGGGGTATGGGGCTCCCATGTCTGCTCATCTTGGTTCCAGCCAGCAACTTTGCCTCTTGGAGCCTCAGTTTTGCCATCCTTAAAATGGGTGTGATACAAACGCTATCTTAGGCTGGCAGTAGGAGTTGAAGGGGACAAGGGACACACCTCAAAGGGCCCTGCAGGGAGTTCCTGGGAGATTGACATCAGGGCGAGGGAGGGGGTCTCTCCTTTCCTGGGAGACGGGGGAGGCAAGGGCTCTCCTTCTGTCCTTGACAGCCCCTCCCCAGCTCTTCCTGCCCTCCCTGCTGTCTTATTATCTTAGGGGTGATGGGGGGCATGGAGAGGTCTCCCAGCCACTCCCAGCGCTGGAAGTGCAGGCGTGGGGTGAGCAGCTGTTGCACGTGTGACTGCATGGCCATGTGTACGCGTGTGTGGCCCCTCCAACCCCTATTAGCACAGCCATGGGTGCAGCCCAACACCCGGGCACGGATACTCAAGAGGGTGGCCCCGGCCTGGGGGTGTCTATGGTTTGGCTGCTCATTTCTGAAGCCTCTTTATGAGTTCTGGGACTCCTGCAGAGAGGGGCTCACCTCATGAGCACCTCAGAGCCCCAGTCCCAGAATCAGGCGCTCAGTGCAAAGTACAAATCGGGCTCCCTGTTCCAAAAGAGTGAAGACTTTTAAGATGGCAACAGAAAATTAAACCAACAGGGGCCCTGCTGAGCGTGAGGGTTCCTCTGCCACTGTGCAGGTCATAGCCCCTGCAGCCAAGCCTGCCCTCTCCCTCCCTGCAGCTCAGGCGGGCCGGGCCCATTGGTCACTCCAGCTGGCCTTAGCCTCTCGGGTGAGTGGTGCCAGGACCTGACGGTCAGCCTGGATTCATCATAGCCCCCGGTGTCCGGTAGGCTTGGCAAGAAGGGCCTGTGGAAGTTTATAAAAGTGACACCCCCCAGCCCCCAACCTGGGGAGCAGCCAGGAGCCCTACGTCAGGACGTGCGGCCCCTAATAAAAGTGCTCTCCCAGCTGCTCTATTTAAGCCGTGTGAGTTTGTTCTCATGGTCTGGAGGCCGGCAAGGTAATGTGGCTGTTTTTTATCATTTTAGCAGGAGTCAGGTGCTGGCTGGGACGCTGTGACGCTGTGAGTGACAATGGCCATGACTGGGACACGCAGGGAGTGGGCAGCCTGGGCAGGGCTGGTGCGCTTGGAGGTGGAGGGTGGGGTGTCTGGAAGACCGATGTTGCCTGAGTGTCCTGGGAGCCCCAGAACCTGTCCTTGGGGCTCCTTCGGTGGCCACCACCTTTGACTCTCACTCTAGGGGCACACATTGCTAGAGGTAGCCCCACCTTTCCAGAAAGCTCTCTGGGATCTCCTGAAACTGACCACCCACTCAGGCGCTTGACTGTGTCAGCAGTGAACTCGCAGCTGTTCTGTTGGAACCTCTGAGATTCTGAGCAGAACTGCCCAGAGCCTTCTGGATGCCCCACATGACATCCGCTCCCTCGGGAGTGGATGGGGTTTGGCTGCTCATTGGAGTCTCCTGGGGCCTGGAACAGTGCTGGCGCAGAAGCCGTAACGACCGTCCTGCGGAGCTGGAGAAGCAGAGCATTTCCCGCAGACGCGCTCGGGACCAGGAGCTGGTGCGCCTCAAAGTCAGCACCAACACTGGGACCTGTGAGACATCTCCTCCCTCAAGACTGCATTTCAGCGGGAAGCCTGGCATTGCCCATTCATTCACCCATGTTTTGATCGGGGAGAACGGTCTTTCTGAGTGAGGGTCTGCTGCTGGGGCAGGCCCTCATCCCACTTAAATAACCTGCACGTCCAGCGTCTCCTGTGCCTTTGCAGTTTCTCTTCCTTTGAATGGGAGAAGGAATGTGCTCCCAGAGACGGTAACTGGAGAGCTTCGGAGCAGACCTCTACACGCTAACGTAAACTTGTCCTTTTAATTAATTAATTAACAGAGATTTATTGGTGTGGACCTCATGCCAGAGCCTGTGCTGGATGCTGAGAACAGAGGAAAAATGAGCCAAGGGAAATTCTGCCTGAGTGCAGCTAGGTCAGTCTTCTGTTTCACAAGCACAGGAACCGAGGCTCAGAGAGGGTGTGTGAGTCACTTAAGGCCACACAGTGCCTGTGTGACAGGCTTTGGCCTGTAAGGGGAAAGCTGGCTAGAAGAGATGAGAGAATACGGTGTCATTCGCCAGCAAAACTGGGTTCAAATCCTGCCTCAGGGACCTTGGGTAGGACCTTTCACCCCCAAGCCTGGGTCCCCTCAAGCTTTAAGGGCTGCGCTCTGCTACAAGCTAGCCAACATGTTGGAGCCTCAGTTTCTCATTTGTAAACGGAAACAATTACTGCGGGTTCCTGCAGTCACTCAACAAATATTTGTTAAGCACCTACTATGTGCAGGTGGCATTCTAGGCACTGGGATGTAGCTGTGAGCCCAATGCCCAGCACAGGGCTGGTGTAGAAGTTGCCGGGGTGGCACAGCCGCAGGCCTGGGCCGGGCTCAGGGTGCCCCAGGGCAACCGGCTGCACGGTGGGCAGACTTGGCTCTGCAGATGGTCATATGGGGGCCAGGCCAGGAGCGTGTGGGAGCGGAAGGAGGCTGGGGGACAGGAAGGAGGGAGAAAGAGAGACAAGAGAGGAGGGCACCCTCCTCATTTCTGTCCTTCTCCAAAGAAGACAAGATGGCATTGGGCTTTTGCCGACTCACCGGCCCAGTAGGTCCTTAGAACACCCAGCAACGCAGGCCCCCGTTTGACAGATGAGGAAACGGAGGCTCCAGGGTGACATCACAAAACTCCCTAGGGGGACCCAGGCAATCTCTTTCTTTTAGAGGTGACAAGAGGAAAGGGGAGAGAGTGATGGGAGGAGGGGAGGAGGGGGCGACAGGAGGCTTGGGGAGCTGCAGGGGAGGCGGCTCCTGGGTGCTTTCTGTGCCTTATCTTCCCCCGGGAAAGCCTGGCTCCGTCATCATCACCCCCTCTTCCTCCACCCTTTTTCTTTGCAGTTTCTCTTTCTTTGAAATGGAAGAGAGAAGGAATATGCCCAGAGCTGCTGCTGCTGCTGCTTATCCTTCTTCTTCTTCCTCTTCCTCCTCCTCCTCTTCTTCCCCTCCTTCTCCTTCTCCTTCTTCCCTGTTGTTTTTTGAGACAGTCTCACTCTGTTGCCCAGGCTGGAGTACAGTGGCGTGATCTTGGCTCACTGCAACTTCCGCCTCTGGGGTTCAAGCAATGCTCCTGCCTCAGCCCCGCAAGAAGCTGGGACTACCCCGCTACTGTTGTAACTGCCTTGCAGGTTTCTTTCTGCAAAGGGGTTTCACCCTGTTGACCAGGTGGCCGCAACGCCCCTGGCTTGAATTTTGCTTTCCTCAGTTGACCCTGGCCCTGCAGATTGAGAAGCCGTCCAGAGTCGAGGCTGGAGACAGGAGATTTATTTTCCACCTGGCTCAGCCCCTAGTTCTCTTGCTGTCTCTGGGCCTCGAACTCCATCCCTGCTTCTCCAGGGCCTTTTGCTCCTAGGGACTCGGGCTCAGCCAAGCTCCTTCGGCAAGCACTGTGGGCCTGGCGCAGAAGGCTCCTGGGCACGTGGTAGCTAGGACGCTTCCCTGATGATGGTGGCCTCACCTTGGGTTGGCTCTCCTCTCTGAGCCAGGGACCTGGCATTTTTGGCAGCCCTTTGGGGCTATTTTTAAACCTCACAGCTGGTTTTCATCATGGCTGCTGATATGTATGTGTAGAAACACTGGCTCTTGCCAGCGTTCTGAACAAACCTTGCAAATGAGCAGGGATGGAGCTGATCAAAGTAGGGACTAAGGGAAATCTGAAGTGGCAGCCAGTGCTTTGTCCCCACACAGACCCTTGTAAGGGTAGGGAGTGAAGGAGCTCGGCTCAGACAGGAGGTGTCAGGGCAAGAGAGAGTAGGATGAGGCACGTTCCCCGGAAGATGTGGGCTGAAAGTTGGTAGACAAGAGAAGGGATCTTCAGTAGCTCAGTCCCTGTTATCCTCATTTTTCTTCTGGGAGGCAGCACAATTCAGAGGTTGAGAGCGTGGATTCTGGAGTCCCGCAAACCTGACTCCTGCCTTGAGTCCTAACTTAGCCTTTAACGGTTGTGTGACTGTAAGTGTATCAGTTAGCTACTGCTTTGTAACAAATCATCCCAAAACCTACTTCCTTAACATGATTCTGTGAGTTGACAATTCAGCCTGGACCATCAGTTGGGTGGTTTCTTCCGGTGTGGGTTGGGATCCTCATGCATTTTTGTGGTCAGCTGCCAGGTCTGCAGGAAGTTCTACCAGCTAGGGTGATGGGAACAAATGACCATCTCATTCTTTGGCAGACTGTTCTCCTGATGGAGACAGGAGTCCAAGGGAGAGAAGAAACCTGAAAGGCAGTTTGGGAGGCTTAGAGTGGGCACAGCATCACTTCCAGCAACTGTGTTGGCCAAAGCAATTTACAAGACCAGCCTGATTCAAGAGTTTGGAAATCACCTCTGCTTCTTGTTGGGAAGAGCTGTCAAACCATTTTGCAAATGGCTGTGGGTACAAGGAGGGATGAATTGGGGTCATTTTATAAAAATCTGTGTACCACACTGAGTACCTATATACCTCTCTAAGCCTCAGGTGCCTCATTTGGAACATGTGAACGAGTTGCCTTGTCAATTGAAGAAAATGAGGAGACGAGTCTCCATCATTTTTTATTTATTTGCCAAAGTTAACATTTTTGGAGATTTGTTTGCCAAAGTTAAGGATGCACCTGGGGGACAGGTCTATGCCTTTCTTGAAAGTTGATTTTGAGGGCTCCAAATTTAAAGGGGAAAGGGCAGGATATTGAGAAACACAGTTTTCACATAAACAAAAGGAATAAGGAAAGATGGGGGACTCTGCATTTTACATAAGATAACACAGACAAATGGGGTAGGGAAACCATCAGATACGGATTTGTGTCTGGCAGGAAGGGGCGACTGCAGCTGTAAAGAAAAGCCATCAATTGTTGTGAGAACTAAATAAGGTGAGGTATATGAAGTCCAGCATAGTGCTTCCTGCAGAGCGTGTGCTGACTCCTTCAGGGTAGGCTTACTTCTTGCCACCCTCCACCCCACTAACCTCGTGAAACATGACCCAGGAGGTCCGCTGCTCTCTGGAGAAACACTGTCTAAAAAGACAATCTGTAGTTGCAAGAAACCCACCAGGTCAGGAAGCCTTTTGGTAAATACTTCTTTCACCCTCTGCTTCATGATAGAAAGTCCCAGTGAGGCAGGCACAAGGACACACTGAGTGCTGTCTTTCTGTCCTCCAGGCCGTTCAGGTGTCTTCGCTCATTCATGCAGCAACATCAAGCACCTACTATGTGGGAGGGGACACAGAGGTAACAAAAGACAACACAGTCCTTGCTCTCAAGGATCCAGCAGTGATCCTAAAGGCAGTGACACATGCCAGTTCAGGTTTATGTCCCTGTAATAAGGTAAGAACTTCAGGTCACAATCCAGATACTCAGTACATATGGCATTGGTTTATTTTTCTTAACTATCAACAGAATTGTGATTGGATCCCTATTCCACTAGGCTGAATGGGGAACTTAACCCCAGGCTGTTTCATATTCTAGCTGCTGATAGTAACATCCAAGCCTCCTCAACAGCTCATTGAGTGGTTACTAAATGCTGGCCCCAGGGAAGGTTTTTTTTTGAGACAGGGTATTGCTCATTCCCCAGGCTGGAGCGCAGTGGCATGATCACTGCCTGCTGCAGGCTAGACCTCCAAGGTCAAGCAATCCTCCCACCTCAGCCTCTCAAGTAGCTGGAACTACAGGCACGTACTACCACACCCAGCTAGGTTTTTTTCTTTTTTTTTTTAGAGATGGGGTTTCGCCTGGTTGCCTAGGCTGGCTTCAAACTCTTAGGCTCAAGCCTTCTGCCCAACTCCGCCTCCCGAAGTGTTGGGATTACTGGCATGAGCCACTGCGTCCAGCTGTGGGCCAGATCTTTAGAAGCATTTCATCCTCTCGAAGCAATCTGATGAAGGCATTTAGGGAGCCCACGAAGGGAGGAAAGGAAGTTCTGGAAGGATGAGCAGCTTGTCCTAGAATACATAGCTGCGACGTTTTTAACCCAGGTCTGGTTGGATGAGGGAGGGGACCTGTGCAATGGGGCAGTCATGACAGGTACAGGGCGCCATGGTCTCCTCCAAGGGTGCAGCTCCTCAAGGCGGGAGGTAGGGTTTCTCCCTGGTTTCTGTTCTTGGGCTGCAGGACCCTCAACTCCCAGGTGGGTGTTTCAACCCGGAGGTGGCAAGGGTAGGGACCGGGTGTCTCAATCCCAGCAGAAACATCAGACGTGGCCACCAGGAATCAGCTAGATCATCCAGAACAGTAGGCACAGCTTTACGTGCACACCCCCAGGCCCAGATGTTGTTCTAACATTTAATCTGGTCCAGCATCACCCAGCTAAACCTGCCCCTTATCCTCTGCCTGGCTGTCCGCTGCCCTTCAGGGAGCTAAATCAACTCCTGTGACTGAGCGGCCAGGCCTTTTTGGGAGCCTTCCGGGTGTGGCTCTGGGGAAGTGTCTATGTACGTCATTCACCCACTTTTCACACCCATGCACACTCACCTGCATACATTCACAGACACACTCACACTCACACCCAACTTTTTTTTTTTTGAGATGGGATCTCATCTCACTATGTTGCCCAGGCGGCTCTTGAACTTCTGGCCTCTAGTGATCCTCCCACCTTGGCCTCCCAAAGTCCCAGAATTTCAGGCATGAGCCACTATGCCCAACCACACCCACACTTCTACATGCATGATGCTTCTTGCTGTCTCACACACACACACACACACATCACAAACAACACAACACACACAATATACAACACACACACAATACACACACACAACACACACACAATACATACACACACACACACAATACATACACACACACAATACATACATATACACACACACACACACACACACACACACACACACCCCTCTCCAGAGCCACCCTGGCCCGCAACGCCCCTGGCTTGAATTTTGCTTTCCTCAGTTGACCCTGGCCCTGCAGATTGAGAAGTTGCAGAGTCGAGGCTGGAGACAGGAGACTTATTTTCCTCCTGGCTCAGCCCCCAGGTCTCTTGCTGTCTCTGGCCTTATTCCCGTCACCACCACCACAGCAACGACAGCAACAACAACAGTCCACGTTTGTTGAGGACGCCGCGAACAAAGTCTTATCTAAGACTCACAGCAGGCTCGCAGGAAAAGGGGGCTCAGAAGGGAAGACAGCCTGTCCAAGGTCACCCAAGCAGTAACCAGAAGACCGAGGGTTGAACCCTGGTCTAGCCTGACTGCGGAACTCTAGCTACGCTGCTGTAGCAACGTAGCTACGTTGCCCAGCCCACTTCATTCTCCCAATGAGGGGACCCTGTTATGATCCCATTTCATGTGTGAGGAAGCTGAGGCTGGCAGAGTGCGATGCGCCTCACACTGGACTGCTCTCCCTGTCCTGCTCACAGTGGGTTTTCCTGCCCTGGGCCCTGGCCCGCTCTGCTCTCTCTGCCTCCCTACTTTGCCAGCTTCATTTCTCTCCTTCCTCTTGGCCTTACCCCAAATGCCATTTCTTCAGGAAGCCTCCTCTGATCCTCAAACTAGACCATACTATCCCTCTAGGCTTTGACTGTGTGTTTTCTGCTTGCTGGTGTCACACGTGACCCCCAGTGCAGTGGCCTGACGCACCCCTTGATGAGCTCACCATGTCCTTGAGTCAGGTGTCTGGGTGGGCTCCACCGACCCTCCCTCCAGGGCCTCAGTGAGCCCAAGTTAAGATGTCAGCCCGCCACCCTTCTGGAAGCTCGGGAGCACCTGCTTCCGGCTCACTGGGGTGGTTGGCAGGATTCAGGCCCGTGGCTCCTCCCGCTCCAAAGCAGTAGCCTCGAGCCGACCTGCCCTCTGCTGCCCTCTTCCCATTCACTCTTCCACTCTAAAGCATTCCTGCAAGGACGCCGGGCCCGCTCGAATGGGCCAGGGTGATCTCCCCAACCCCAGGCCAGCTGATTCACAACCTCCCAAATTCCCCTTCTGCTGCCCGAATTCCCCGTCACCAAGCAGCCTGGAGTCGTCAGTCACGGGGGCTGAGACTGGGGCGAAGGCATCACTCTGCCCACAGCACTTCCCCTGCTCTTTCCTGTCACCTGTTCTTACCAAATGTGTCATTATATATTCATGGGCAGGATTATTTGTTTTCTGTCTGTCTCCCTTCCATAAATATCATCTGCATGACAGGTTGGGGACACAGCGCCCGCACACAGGAGGCACTGAGTATAAATTCCCTAAACGGACAGCAACACTGGAGTCTGAACCTGTACCTCTATGTCATTCTTCATCAACAAAGTGGGTTGGATGCTCAGGTTCTTCCCTGCCCCCATCAGGTCTATGTCCAGTTGCACAGGCTGTAAACTGCACAACTCCAGGGCACTATTCACACCCTAGTCTCTGTGATCCTAGCAGCTGGGTGGAGTACAGCCCTCTGGCCGGTAGGTTGAAACTGTTCCTGAACCTGAGCCTGTGTTCTAAATCTGGAGCCTGTGTTTATAACCTTGGCTGCTCCTAGAATCGTTTAGAGGGCTTAAACAACCCTCCTGCCCAGGTCATGCTCCAGACCAACTGTGCCAGAATCTCTAGGGTGGCACCCGACACCCCAAGTAACTCGGAAGTGCAGCTGAGGTGCAAGCCTCCCTCTAGCAGGGGTGCAGAGATAATTACGTAATAGAGGAAGAGGGGCCCCCCCGCACCCCCTAACTTTGCATAACCGAGGCCAGGCAGCTTCCTCTCCCATAGGCCCCTGTTGCTTCACTCTGTGAGGCTGCAGCCCGCTCTCCAGCTTCCTGTGGCCAATAAGCCTCCTCTATCATTTATGATGCTGGATCAACATCTGGCTGTCAGTGTAGTCACCAACCTTGCAACAGCGAGGGGGCGGTCATCTCTCCCGGTGACAAACTGGCTGCCGGGAGTGGCCGGGAGGGCTGGGGGGCCTGGGGAGAGGGCAAGCGACGAGTGCACCGTGCCGGGGCCATGGCCGGGTGAGCTGAGGCACTGGGAGCAGCAGGGACCGTCTGGGCCAAATTGCTGCGGACACACCGGGTTTCCAGGGTGGATCTGGCCTGAGAGAGGATGGAGGCGGCAGCGTGGAGGGACCTGAGAGGGCGTGCAGGCCCCAGAGGGCGCCGTGTTTGCACACTTCACATGCTGTGAGCAGTACTCACGACCCTCTTGCTCTATGAAGCCCTGGCCGGGAGGTGTGAGGTTGCAGCCCCTGGTCACTTCCCCTCATGGGGAAGGTGCAGTCCCTGTGGGGACACAAGCTCAGGGTGGGCCCAGTACCCACAGCTGGCCGGCCCCGGAGCCCGGCGAAGGAGCCCCTTGGCCAGCACTTGTGGCTATTGCAGCCCCGTAGTCCAACTCTGGGACATCACCACGCTAAGGGCTCTGTGGCATCCCCTGCTCTGGCTTGGCCAAGCTCCAGGTGGGGACAGTCACACATCATGCCTTGTCCCAAGAAAGAGAAGGAGGATATGATGGCAGACCACCCGTTTCCACGGTGCCACAGTGGTGACGCCTGCGCCTGCTTCCTGAGCACTCACCAGGTTAAAACCGTTCTCAGCCTAGCTGTGCATAAGTGCGTTCAGTTCTCACAACAGCCTGCAGCCACATAAATCCTCCTGTACCTTTTTTTTTTTTTTTAAAGAGAGTAAAGGAGAAAGAAAGAAACAGCAAAAGAAAGAAAAAGAATGAAAGAGAGAAAGAAAGAGGAAGAGAAAGAGGGAGAGAGAATGGGATTCTTGTTTTATTGCCCAGGCTAGAATGCAGTTTAAAAATGGGTATTTAAACACTCTTTTATGCCAATAATTGTGCTTAACAATGGA
>CAUYQU010063108.1:0-65107 GCA_963574635.1 Cheracebus regulus
GCTGAGATTCGTAGCGCTTTTTTGCCTGGGGATCTCCTGGGCTGGCTCCCTGATTCAGTCCCCTTTTTAATCTGCCTTCCCGTAGCTCCACTCGCCAGTTCAAAGGGCACACAGGCCAGTGTATTTTGTACGGAGACCCACCACGCCATGGTGCCGGCAAAGCAGCTGCGCCGGCCGAAACAGCCGCACCGGGCGTAACAGCCGCGCCGGCTGAAACAGCCGCACTGGCGACCCGTGGGGCTGCTCCGCCTGGGAATCTCCTGGTCTGGGGGTAATAAAAATCCGTCTGGAAATGCGGCGTCCACTCATCCTTTGCACTTTCACTGGGAGGGGCAATCCTGAGCTGCTCCTAATCCACCATCTTGGATCTACTCCCATATTTTATAGCCAAGATATGGAATCAATTTAAATTTTCATCAACTTAGGATAAAGAAAATGTGGTATAGATATAAAACAGAATACTATTCAGTCACAAAAAAGGAATGGAATCTTGTTATTTCCTGCAAGAAGAATGGAACTGAAGGTTATTATGATAAGTTAAATAAACAATAAATAAAAAGACAAATATTGCATGTTTTCACTCATATATGGGAGCTAAAAATATTATCTCAAAAAGGTACAGAGTAAAATGATAGTTACTAGAGACTGAGGAGGGTGTGTGGGACAGGAAAGGAGGTTGGTTAATGAATAGAAACATATAGTTAGATAGAAGGAATAATTTGTAGCATTCCACAGCACAGATGGATGACTATAGTTAACAATAATGCATTATAGTTTTCAAGATAACTAGAATAGAAGATGTGAAATGTTCCCAGTACAAAAAAAAAAAAAAGGTTCAAGATGATGAATATTCCTAAATACCCTGAATCAATCATTACACAATGTATGCACATATTTACATATCATGTTTTACTCTATAAGTATGTGCAATTATTATGTATCAGTAAAATAAAGAAATAACAAATTAAAAATAAAATACTTGATCTCCAAATTTATAATTTACACTAATATTAGCCACTATTTATTTAGGGCTTATTATACAACAGGCACTGTTCTTATTAATCTGTATGCAAAATTTTATTTCATTCTTACAATTATCCCCACAAGGAATCATTATTATTATTCCATTTGACATACTCAGAAACAGTAACAAACAGAGGAAAAATATTATTCTGCCTATATTGAAATCCTACCTGTTTTCGGCTCTTTTTTCCAGAATTTAAGCAGCGTAAAGAACGTGTTTAAACTGAGCAAACAAGAAAGGAAAGTGATCTCACAGAGATGGCACAGGTTCATTTGCTGAAATAGAGCAGCCCTACTCCATGGAAAGCCTAGCTTAACAAGTTCTTTAATGTGTAAAAGCACTGGCATAAATATCTAAGCCATGACTGTTATTTTATTGAACATGCATATATGGGAAGGCCATATCCATGTGGCTACCTCACTTTTATCTCATTTCCACAGTAACTGCTCTGTCAGTAGGGAGTAACTTATAACATTGAAATTAACACCGAATGAGGAAGTATGTAATTTCCTCTGTTTCTCAGTACAAGGCAAAGGCACTCCCCTGGAGATTCTATATAGTAAAGCCTGGCATATTGCAATGGGGTGTCTGATGGCCTTTGTTTTGAGATAGAATCACATCCAACATGGAACCATTATGGATATCTGGAGAGTGTAAGATGAATCAGGAAAATTTAAAAGTATTCTCGATTATTCCTACATATGGCAGATTCACCTCTGGTTGAGTCCTTGAGATTACCTTTTGAAAATGAGATATTATCAGACGTACAATGAAATACCATAAGGGTGTTAAAAGAAGTAGAAGGCCAGTTCACCTGTAGTAGTGCTCTAGTTTTGATTGAATTTTACTTAGTGAAAATGCTATTTCTATATTTTATTAAAATGAGATAATTAAAATTTGATTTATACCTTCAATTATATGTTTTCAAAATTATATTCTTAATAAGACACATAGAAATACATTTGCTATAATTAACCTTATGGGAAGGCAAAGAAAATAACATAAAATCATAGTCATATTTTTTCAGACGATAGAAGGAGAAATGCATTGCACACCACACTTACAGTATTATAGTATTTGAATTTAGTTTATGTAATTTTGCTAGTGGGGTTTATACCTTTAAATGTTTTATTTTTGAACATTAGTGTTTTTTCCCTTTAGATTGAAGAACTTCCTTTAACATTTCTTATAAGACTTGTGTTATGGTGGTGAATTTTCTCAGCTTTTGTTTATCTTGGAAATACTTTATCACTCCTTTATATTTGAAGGATATGCTCTTCTTGAATGGCAGGATTTTTTTTTTCGTTTAAAATGTTAAAACTGTCATTTTACTATCTCCTTGTCCATATGGTTTTGATTGAGAAGTCTGCTGCTACATGAATTGGAGCTCCTTTCTATGTTATTTGCTTCTTTTCTCTTGCTGTTCATAGTATAATTTCTTTCTTACTGACTTTCTAGAATAAATTATTGTAGTACTTGGGGTAGTCTTATTTGGGATTAATCTGTTTAGAGTTTTTTTTTTTTTTTTTTTCGACCTTCCTTTACCCAGATATTATCTCTTGATTTTACTCTTATTAGGCTCTGAGCAGAGGACTGGGTTGAGTCTTTCTGTGCCTTGGTTTCTAACCTATTGAAACATAAGATAATGTAAGGGGTAAGTTTTAAGCTTATATAGAAACAATAAGAATAATTATAAACTATATGAAGTGCATGCAGTCTATCTTCCTTATTTTTAGAGCATATATTTATGAATTTGTCTACTTGCTAAATTGACTCGTAATTCAAAATCAATACTCCTAGTGCTTTTGCTGTCATTCAAGAACATGCACAATGTGGAAAAGTTTGAGTCATCTCATGTGCACATTCCAAGCTACAAGTGAACACGACTGCATTCTACCTTCTTGTTTAACTCTCATACTGTAAGCGAGTATCTTTTTAATGATTTATTCACTATCACTTGATTGGCATTTTGGTGCATTTTGTTGGCACTTTTGCAGTTTAGAATGTTTCTCAATTAGAGTGCTGAAGTCCTGTCTCATGTTTCTAAGTCCAAGAACTCTGTGATGTGTTGTGTGGAAAAAAATGAGTTAGCTAAGTTTTATTCAGGCATAGGTTATAGTTATTGTGGTGATACATGCAATGTTAATGGAGCAACATTACAGTACCTACAGAAAATGGAAAAGGAAAATCACTGATCAGTGCATAAGGCCCTCTAGGAAGTGATAAAATACCATCTAAATTGTGTAATCTAAATTTCTTTATATGGAAAGGTTTTAAAGAACTTTATTTGTGGATTCATGGGATGGCTGCCTATAAAAAACTATAGCTGACACCATTGTTTTGAGGCTGAAATCCAAAGAAATTTAGTCATGTTACCCAGGATTGGGAAAATGTTAAATATTTCTTGGCTACTGCTTGCCAACTCACACATTTCAAAAGGTGATATGATAAGAAAAATGTTAAACTTAGGGTCGAGACATTTTCTGAAAATATAGAGGCAAGAGAATTGTTTTAAAAAATACTTGCAGTAGCTCACGCCTCTACTCCCAGCACTTTGAGAGGCCGAGGCGAGCAGATAATGAGGTCAGGAGATAGAGACCATCCTGGCCAACGTGGTGAAACCCTGTCTCTACTAAAAATACAAAAATTAGCTGGGCATGGTGGTGCATGCCTGTACTCCCAGCTACTCAGGAGACAGAGAGGAGAATCACTTGAACCAGGGAGTTGGAGATTGCAGTGAGCCAAGATTTTGCCATTGCACTCCCAGCCTGGTGATAGAGCGAGACTCCATCTCTAAATAAATAAATAAATAAATAATTGCTATGTGTTATACAGAAGTAGAGTTATGTGACAAAAGAGATTTTCAATATCAATGAGACTAGCCTGTTTTGCAAGGACATTGACAAACCTATATAAAATAAATGACACCAAAGTCCTAGCTTTGAATATTTCAAAGACTGGGGTGACATTTTGCACTAAGAGAGATTTTAAATGTAAACCTGTAATAGTGTGAAAAGCCCCAAATTCAAGAGCACGTTAAGAAAAAATATATATGTATTATAGCTCGGCAATCAGAACAAGAAAATTGTGTATGACGCTGTGATATTCTAGTATATATTCCACAACTTCTTCATCCCAGAAGCTGAATGCTATCTCCAAGTCAAAAATCTTGCCTTCAAGATTTTATTAATTTTGGATAATGTCCCACAATATTGCTGTGGACTTGAAAAACTACTCCAACATAGAAGCTATTTTTATATAGAGACTCCCAATCTCTACGTCTGTCATTCTACCTCTCATTCAGGGCATTATAAAAGCTTTTAAAGTATACTGAATAAAAACTTTGGAAGGTTTTGGAGGTGTTATAAAAAATAAAATAGTGTCAAAAATATAATATATATCGTATGGCAAATAAGTGTAGAAGATATCAGTGATACAAAGGAAAAATATGTGGACAAAATTTTGACAGACAAAGCCTTAAAACCCACCAATAAATACTTAAACAAAATGGAAAAACAAGACATATATCAGCAAGGACAAGGATGGCAATGAAAGTAGGCCTAAGACTCCAATAATTGTTTCTTTTTTACAGCAACCAAAATATTTAAATGGAATTTTACCTGACAAAAACTTTTCAATGACAAGGAGGAATGTGGCCACATGCTAGAATACATCCTCTAGTTTAAACTAGCCCCCATTGTGTTCACCTCTTATACTGAAGTGCTTAAAGATTTGAAGTAAAGCCAAAGAAACAAGGAGATAAAATTTTAAGCCAGTTCAGAGGGGAAAAATGGCCTATGATCTCAAAAAGTTGCAAGGATCAAACTCCAGAGATTGGAATTTAAGGTGTCATATACCATCCTCATCAAACATCTCCTTCTGCAGAATAAGTCCCACCAACCTATCCTTTGGGTTTTGGGGAGAGCCAATGTTAATAGGTTTAACCACACAGTATACATGACATACTAGAGTTCCATTCAAAGTAAAATGTTAGTTAATGTTTTCCTAAAATGTAAATGCTTAGTTTTTACTTTAAGGTTTTCAGGACTTTATTTGCATGACTGTATTATACTTTTTGTATAATACGTGTTCACAACACTGCGTGTGTTTACTACATGTGAGTACTATACAGTGTCAGCATACTGTGTGTATTTATTGTGAGTACAGCATATGTATACTGTTTGTATGTGTGTATGTATTACCATGTAAAAGAGTTAAAGTAGCACAATCACAATGCAGTAGAGTACATTACACAAAAATATGAAAATATTGTGACCAGAGGCTTTCAAGAATCTGACCCTAAATGCTTATATACTGCTAGTGGAAATGTAAATTAGTTTAGCCACTGCAGAAAGTTTTTAGTTTTTGAGGTTTGAGGAATCTCAAGTATTAGTCCATTTTCATACTACTATGAAGAAATACCTGAGACTGGGTAATTTATAAAGACAAAAAGGTTTAAGGGGCTTACATGGCTGGGGAGGCCTTACAATCATGGCAGAAGGTGAAGGAGGAGCAAAGGCACATCTTACATGGTGGCAAGCAGGAGAGCTTCTACAAGGAAAGTGCACTTTATGAAACCATCAGATCTCATGAGACTTATTCACTATTATGAGAACAGAATAGGAAAAACCTGTGTCCATGATTCAATTAACTCCCACAACATCCCTCCTATGACATGTGGGGATTAACGGAACTATAATTCAAGATAAGATTTTGGTGGGGACACAGACAAACCATATCATTCTTCCCCTGGCTCCTCCCAAATCTCATGTCTTCACAATTCAAAACACAGTTATGCCCTCCCAACAGTCCTCTGTCTTAACTCATTCCAGCATTAATTCAAAAGTCCATGTCCAAAGTTTCATCTGAGCCAAGGCAAGTCCCTTCCGCTGATGAGACTGTAAAATCAAAAGCAGGTTACTTACTTCCTAGGTACAATGGTGGTACAGGCATTAAGTAAAGTAAATACAGCCATTCTAAATGGGAGAACTCGAACAAAGCAAAGGGGCCACAGGACCCATGCTAATCCAAAATGCAATAGGGTAGTTATTAAATCTTAAAGTTCCAAAATGATCTCCTTTGACTCCGTGTTTCACATCCAGGTCACGCTGATGCAAAAAGTGGGCTCCCATGAACTTGGAAAGCTCACCCATGTTGCTTTGCAGGATACAGACCCCACTCCCAGCTGCTTTAATGGGCTGGTGTTAAGCATCTGTGGCCATTCCAGGTGCATGATGCAAGCTATTAGTGGATCTGCCATTTTGGGCTCTGGAGGATGGTGGCCCTCTTCTCACAGCTTCACTAAGCAGTGGAAACTTTGTGTGGGGCTCTGACCCCATATTTCCCTTCTGCACTGCCTTAGCAGTGGTTCTCCATGAAGCTCCACCCCCGCAGCAAACGTCTGCCTGGACATTCAGGCATTGTTACACATCTCCTGAAATCTAGGTGAAGGTTCCCAAACTTCAATTCTTGACTTCTATGCACCTTCAGGCTTAACACCATGTAGAAGCTGGCAAGGTTTGGGGCTTGCATCCTCTGAGGCCATGGTCTGAACTGTATCTTGGTACCTTTTAGCCATGGCTGAAGCAGTTGGGATGCAGGGCACCAAGTCCCTAGGCTGCACACAGCAGGAGCACCTTGGGCCCAGCCCATGAAACCAGAAGCAATTTTTTTCCTCCTAGGCCTCCAGGTCTGTGATGAGAAGGGTTTCTGTGAAGGTCTCTGACATGTCCTGGAGATACTTTCTCATTGTTTTGGTGATTAACAATCAGTTTCTTGTCCTTTATTCAAATTTCTGCAGCACACTTGTATTTCTCCCCAGCAAATAGGTTTTTCTTTTCTATTGCATCTGTTCTCTGACTCCTCTTGAACACTTTGCTTCTTAGAAATTTCTTCTACCAGAAGGCCTAAATCATTTTTCTCAAGTTCAAAGTTCCACAGATCTCTAGGGCAGGGGAAAAATGCTGCCAGTCTCTTTGCTAAAGCATAACAAGAGTCACCTTTGCTTTAGTTCCCAACAAGTTCCTCATCTTCATCAGAGACCACCTCAGCCTGGCCTTTATTGTCCATGTCACTGTTAGAATTTTGGTTAAAGCCATTCAACAAATCTCTTAGAAGTTCTAAACTTTTCCACATCTTTCTGTCATCTGAGTTCTCGAAGTCTCTATAAAGTTCCAACTTCTCTACGTTTTTGTATCTTCTTCTGAGCCCTCCAAATTGTTTCAGAGTTGGTTAGAACCTCTGCCTCTTACCCAGTTCCAAAGTTACTTCCACATTTTTGGATATCCTTATAGCAGCAGCACTCTACCATTACCAATTTACTGTATTAGTCCATTTTCATACTGCTATAAAGAAATACCTGAGGCTGGGTAATTAATAAAGAAAAAGAATTTAAATGGACTCACAGTTCCACATTTCTGGGGAGGCATCATAATCATGGCAGAAGGTGAAGGAGGAGCAAAGACATATTTTACATGGTGGCAGGCAAGAGAGCATGTGCAGGGGAACTGCCCTTTATAAAACCATCAGCTCTTGTAAGACTTATTCACTATCATGAGAACAGCATTGGAAAAGCCTGCCCCCATGATTCAATTACCTCCCGCAAGGTTCCTCCCATGACATGTGGGGATTATGGGAGCTACAAGTCAAGATGATATTTGGGTGGAGACACAGACAATCCATATCAAAAGAGAACAATCATTTGACCCAACAATTACATTACTGGATATATACCCAAAGAAATATAAATCCTATCATAAAGACACATGAATGCCACTGTTTATTCCAGCACTATTCACAATAGCAAACACATAGAATCAACTTAGATGCTCATCAATGGTGAGCTGGATAAAGAAAATGTGGTACATATACACCATGAAATACTACCCAGCCACAAAAATGACTGAGATCATGGCCTTTGTAGGAACATGAATGAATCTGGAGGCCATTATCCTAAGTGAGTTAATTCAGAAACCAGAAAAACAAAACTGCATGCTCTCACTTGTAAGTGGGAGCTAAACATTGAGTACACAGGGACACAAAGAATGGAACAACAGCACCACCTCCTACTTGAGGGTGGATGATGGGAGGAGCATGAAGATTGAAAAACTGCCTGTTGAGTATTATGCTGATTACCTTGGTGATGAAATTGTACACCAAATCCCTGTGACATGCAATTTGCCCATGTAACAAACCTGTACATGTACCCTTTGAAGCTAAAATAAAATTTGGAAGGAATAGAAGAGATCCCATATGTTTTCTTACAACAGTGGTTCAGTTTCCAGTATGTTCATGTTCAGGGTGACTTTACAGACTATAACTGCCTAGAATAATAATAATCTAAGGCATTATCATTTTATTATAATTGCTATTACTATTTTATAAACATAACTTTTGTTTATTTCAAGGCTTACCAATTTATTTGCTGAATTTTCCTTCTATTGAAGACTCTGCATGTAAGTGTGTAAGTGTGTGTTTTCTCTTATTAAAGTACATAGAATCATTTGGGTGAATCTCTGTTCGTGAAATATTTTCTCAGTTTTTGTTTACAAAAAAGTTCTTATGTTTATTTAGAAAAAATTATTTTTTGGGGTGTATAATTCTGCACTGAGAGTTATTCTCTTCTAGTACTTTGAAGGTACTCTTCCACTTTCCTCTAAACTTTGTTATTGTGGTTAAGATCTCTACCCTTAGTCTAATGGTTTTAGTTTGTACATTGTAGATAATCTGACTTTTCTTTCTGATTCAATTTAATATTGTTTACATCTCGTGGTTCTGATAAAACCATTCTGTCATTATAATATTCTACAACAGATTTAGTTATGAACTTTCTCTCTGGATTGTGTTTCCTGTGTCTGCAGATTCATGTCCTTTTCAACTGGTATCTCCTCTTCTTTTCACCTCTTTATTTTCTTCTATGTTTCTTAACTACTCATTTGTATTTTTGATGTCTCTGAGACTCATTTGAAGTACTTCCTTCATATTTATCCTCTGCATACTAATTCTTGCTTTGTGGTGTTTAACTTGTTTTCTAGCGATTGTGCTGAGTTTTTATTTCAATGAGTACATTTTTTATTTCTCAAAATGCAATATGGTTCATTTTCAAATATATCAAATTATTTTTATACCTATATCTTGCTGTCTTATTTTCCTGATTTCATGGTGTTTTAATTTAAATATTTAACATTAAGCAATGTAAAACCCACATATAATAAACTTAATATCAGAAGTTTTGAAGAAAACCAACTTTTTGGAATCTGTTTATTTGATAAGTTTTCATTGTGACCTGATATGTAGGTTAATTCAATTTGTATTAAATCTGAGGGCCTATACTTAGAATTTTTTTTCAAGGATGATTTACAAATGTGGCTTGTGAGTTAAACTGATACCAACCTGGGAATATTTCAGGCTTTTTAATAATCCTGGGTTAATGCAAAAATTTTGAATGTACACAGAAGTCTTTGTCCACTAAGCACATGTGGCCATTTTCTTCATTGAAATCTTGATTATTGTTTGCTAATGTTTCACAATATCTTATCTGCTTTTTGTAATACTTTTTAAGATCGATTTCCCTTACTTTATGTAGAAATAGCAAAGTATTAAAATGTATGTCTGTCTTACATTTTAATTTCTTTAGTATCTCATGATTGTGATTAGTAGTTATTTTAGAATATTAATTGTGTCAGATAACTAGTTGAGAAGAAAATAATAACTACTGGTTACCTAAAATTCCTTGACACATTACCAAGAACCATACAAAATTTGCTTGAAATGTATGTACACAGCATTTTTATTGAAGTAAAATATGCATGTGTATGTGCTTATGCAAAATTACATACATACATTCATACATACATTTAAAACAAATCTTGAAAGTTCAACCTGATTTTACATATTAATATGCCCTTATAACTGTTAAAATATACAACATCTTCAGCATCCCAAAAGGCTTTTCTGGGTTTTCTTTCAGTCAATACCTCAAATGGCAACCACTATTTTGACTTCTCACCAAATATTACTTTTGCCTTTTAAATGCTTTCAAGTGAAATTTTGAAGTATTTACCAGTTGGGTGTGAAATTTTTGGGAGTAATACCTATCCCATCGGTGAAATGTATTACTGTGGTGGAATACTTCAATGATTTGCTCTTCTTTATACTGTATGATATTGTATTTTATGGATAGATGTGTGGGGTTGTTTTCTGTTTCTAGTTGTTGTGAATAATACTGTTAAAAACATTCCTAAGCATGCCTTTTGGCTTAAATATATAATAATTAATGTTGTGTATGTATTTAAGAGTTGAATCACTGGGTGATGCATGTGCATTACATTCAGATGTATTAGCAGCTGCTAAGATTATCAAAATGCTTTTATTAATCTGCATTACATGAGAAAATGTAGATGCTCCATATCCTTTATAAATCTTGAGATTGGCTTTTATTGTATGACTTGTTTTTTTTTTGGCTGTTTGGGTGAGTGAAGTAGAATCTGCTTGTGGTTTTAATGTGCATTTTCCATTGACTAGAGATCTAGAGATGATTTCATTGTTTTATTGTAAATATAGATACCTTCTTCTGTGCAGTATCTGTTCAAATATTTTGCTCACTTTCTTAAATTGGGTTGCTTGTGATTTTAAAACTGATGTGTAGAGTTACCTTATATATTTTGAAAATGGTTCTTTGTAGCTTCTTTTTGTAAGAGAAAAAATAAAACAGTGAAGAAAAGAAGCTGTGAATAAGATAAAGAAATGTTTACACTTATCAGTCAATATCAGTGTAGAACCAAGGCCAAAATGTATAAGCAACGTTTATGATAGTTACTGATTACCTATTTCTTCCTGTTAATCCAAACTCCAGCAGGTGCTGAGAGGTGGAACATGTGCAATGTATACGCGATGAAGTCAAATAAAGTCCCAGATTCTGAAGGTAAGTTAGTACAGAATGTGTTAAAGTGCTGCTTAAATTGCTCTAGTTATTTTCCATTTTTGAACAATACTTCCAAATGCTTCACATAACAAAAGGTTTTATATGTATGTGAAATTCAGGAGAATCCTAAAAATTCATGTCCCTATTGAACAGGGATTCAACTGGTATGGTTTCCTAACCTAATAATTAAAGGAGTTCTAAAAGTAGAAACTAATTGAATTTCAATTTACTTCTCTTTCTGCATCAACAGCATGATTTTAGAGACTTTTTAAAAATAGCTATTTATGTTCAAATATTTCATTGTAGCATGACATTAATGATCTCATAACTAGGCTAATTGTAGATTCCATTGCAGACCTCCTTTGGAGATACTTCTGTTCAACACTTGGAGTCGGTAGAATAGGTTTAGTTCAAAAGTCCACCCTGGTATTTTGCTTTACTTTTTTAAATTCACAGAAGTTAGAAACAAACTTTATATGCAAGTACAGACTGCCTGAAACTACAAGAAATTTTTATATCTTTATATTACCTGGGAAATTATTTTTGGAGTTCTTATAAATTTTGCAATAGGCAAATCACATAACACTTTCTTCTCTGTGTTCTCCCATCCAAATCTGTAACAGAGAGTTTAATAATTTATCCCCATACAATGCTGAATGCAACTTCAGGATGTTCACATGCTTGAGATACTCATCCATGCAGTCATGAATTCAGAAACCCTAGTCTAGAATATAAGGAGGCTCCCTATTATAAAGCTTTACACAAGGACTTCATTGTGAGTATCCATTTACTTGAGTGTTTTGCCAGAAGACAGCTCTGGGGGCTTGAGAAGGAGAAATTATGGCACTGGGAAAGGAAGGTAGAGCCAACTGTGTATTGAGTATTGACAAGACAGCAAGGTGACATTTCTAAAGCCTTGTCTATCATCAATGTAAAATCCATATAAATTTAATTCCTGGAAATCTAAACCTGATGAACCCCTTCAAAGTCATAGTCTCCACCTGTTTACAGTTTTATCAGCTTTAGGAACTCAATTCAGTACAAGTATTTCACATGTTTCAGAAATATGCCATTAAGACTTTTCCTCATATGGAGAAGAAAAAAATGAAGCAAATACATAAATTAATAGAAAAAAATATATATTCCTAGAATTTTTCTGCCAGAGGTTAATGAAGAGGCAACAAAATTTTTGGAGAAAATCTATTCTTGTGGGTTACATGGCTGAATTCATTGGAAATTCATTGTTATATAATCTAGAGATTCATTTGAATTTTGAAACTGCCCTTGACAATAAACTCTGCATTCTAGACACTTTGCAAAATATGATAGAAGTTTACTTTTGCTCTTTTAGCAATGAAAAATATCAAATAAAATTTAAATTAAGCAAATTCTTCTTTTTATTATCATATTACATTATATTTTTCCTTGAAGCTTTTTAATTTGCATTCGTTATTGATGTGTTTGGTACTATAATTCTCTTTTCTTCTGTCTGTGTATGTATATGGGTGTGTATGTATACAATATCAAACTATTAAACCTGGGTAAACAGATATGTTTGGTTATTTAAATATAAACTAATCAGAAACATAGAAGCTAAATTTCAAGTACACTCTCCTAAAAATACTAAATAATTTAAATAAATTTATTTTATTGTGCTATGTATTAAAATTTTTAAATATTTGAGGTGTTTCATAAATACTGTCTATATTTAAAGAAGATTCTATGTTAATACATAACATTTAATGGAATAAGATTCCTAATTAGTGTTATATACAGCTAAGATATACATATGTGTGTGTACGTGTGTGTGTGTGTGTGTGTGTGTGTGTAGCAGGTCACATTGTCAAATTGATTTCTTGCATAAAGCCTTTCAGTGATTCTGTACTGAGTTAAAAATTGTCCCCCCAAAAGTCATGTTCACTTAGAACCTGAGAATGTGACCTTAATTGGAGATATGTTCTCTACAGATGTTATCAAGTTAACATGAGTTCATACTGGATTATGGTGGTCCCTAGACCAATGACTGATGCCCTTAAAAGAGAAATTTGGACATCGATTCAGACAGAGGGATGACGGCTAGGAAAAGAAAGGCAGAGATTGGAGTGATGCTGCCACAAGCCAAAAACACCAAGGACTGACCGCAACCACCAGAAGCTAGAAAAGACAAGGCAGAATTTTTCTCTGGGGACTGTGGAGGCAATACAGCCCTGTTCACACCTTGACTGTGGACCTCTGGCCTCCAGAACTGTGAGATAATACATTTCTGCTGTGTTATGTAACCCATTTTGTGATACTGTTATGGCAGCCTTAGGGAATGAATTCAGATTCCCATTGCTCCTAGGTGAAGTCTACAGTTCTTTCTATGGCCTGTAAGATATTTTGTGATCAGGCACTACTTCGGTCTTCAGCCTGTTTTGTCTTCTTGTCTTACGCTTTCTTCAAAGTTAATTGAACAATGTTGTTATCACCAATTTTGTTTTAAAATAAAATTATGTACTAATTTATACACAAATTTCTATTTTGAAGTTAAAAACTGTTTGCCAAGAAAGGACTGCCAAATCCCTAGGTTCAAACATGGCTAGCATAGACATGTTTTCACAGCTGGAGGTTTAAGGCACAATATCAATAGCAATGATTTATTGAAAGCCATCACTGCATCATTGCCAAATCATGTTTAAGTTTGTAATGATTTGTGGGGGTAGAAATGAAAAATGTAATAGTAATACACTCACCTGTAAAAGCTCATTGTGATGGTTAATGCTACGTGTCAAGTGAGTCATGGATACCCAGATAGCTGGGAAAACATTATGCCTGAGTATGTCTGTGCAAGTCTTTCTGGAAGTGATTAGCATTTGAATCAGAAGACTGAGTGACATGGTTTGGATCTGTGTACCTGCCCAAATCTCATGTTTAATTATAATCCTCAATGTTGGAGGAGGGGCCTGATGGGAGGTGATTAGATCATGGTGTTGGTTTCTCGTGGTTTACCACCATCCCCCTTGGTGCTATAATCATAATACTGAGTGAGTTCTCGTGAGGTCTGGTTTTCTTAAAGTTTATAGCACCTTTCCCCATTCTATTCTTCCTGCTCTGGCCATGTAGGACATACCTGCTTCTGCTTCACCTTCTCCTATGATTGTAAGTTTCCTGAGGTCTCCCAAGAAGCAGAAGCCACCATGCTTCCTATACAGCCTGCAGAACCATGAGCCAATTAATCCTCTTTTCCTATACATTACTCATTCACAGGTATTTCTTTATAGCAGTACAAAAATGGACCAGTGTGGGTGGGCATCATCCAACCTACAGAGGGCCAAATAGAATCAAAACACAAAGGAAAAGCAAATTGTCACCCTCCTTGAGCTGGGACACCAATCTTCTTTTGCCCTTGGGCAAGTGTGGGGAAAGGGTAAGAGTGGGCAGTAAGAAGATTTCAAATTGCAGTAGAGAATTAGAACCATCAGGGCAATCTACCAGAATCCCTGACTTCTCATTATAATCTAAATGAAGGACAAACTTTTTCATAATACAGACACATGATGTAAAAATAAATTATCCATTGAAATTTGGTGCAAGGCACATGGGCCAGTGGGTGATTGTGGAGAGAGCACCATGGGATTCTTCTGCCTCTGTAACTCTAGAACCATAGGCAAATGATCAGCCTGTTATCTCAGACATCTCAATAAATTTGTTCCTGAGACAGAAAGGAGCCTAATTATATAACGCTTTGTTAACTGCTATCATCTAAAAGTTAACAAGAATGAAAAGATTCTAAAATCCCTTTCAATATGCCACCAAAGGCTCCCTACCATTATTAAATAGACTGCATCTTTCTCTCTTCAAAATTTCTGGGTGGCGTGATATGGTGAGGTCAGGCATAGAAATAATTAATCACTGAGGCCCTGAGAGCATACAGGAATGTGATTCCATCTAAGTCAGCATTTATAGATCAAAATCAGCAACGGTATCCAAATTGATACTACTCTAAGTGCAAAGTTCACTTAGAAAAATTAGATAAATAAAGGGCAGGGCCATTCTCTGAAAGAAATGGGCTGTGATCTCTCATCATCACTTTGTTTATTGTGGGGACAGTGGTGACACAATCGGATGGTCTAAGGGTCTTGTCATAGCTATAACAATTAATCATGTGACTGTTAAAATGTTTTGTTTTTAGCTTCGCGGATCCCATTTTCACAGCTGTAAAATCGGTATAGTTACAATTTACAAATCTGTTAAGAAATCACTTGATATGTTAGTGAAAGGATTTTACCCAGTGTAATCTATTCACCAAGCTATTACTTGTTATTTCAACTTGAAAGACAGATACAGTTTCCTAATTCTGTCAATTTACTTTATAGAAAGGGTGACACAGAATGGAGTAACATATGATGAACCTCACTGCAACATGCCTGAAGGATTTCTGAGTTTCATTTAGAGCTTCATGTTCCCGCTATTTATTTATTCCTTGTCCATAGAGTGCATTATGAATGCCAAAGAGTGACATAATTTAAATGGTTCAAGTTTCAGGAACACTAAGAGAGATAGTTTGTAATTTGTGTTGCCCAGTTCTCTACATTTTCCATTGACATTCATTTGTTTGAAAGTTTTCCATTTTTGCAGTTTCTGAAATAATAGTGGTCTCAACCATAGGAGAGGCTTACAGAGGTTGACATGTGAGACAGTGTGTGTCTCACTGTGTGGCCACTCAAACACGGATGAGTTGCTATTGCAAATTTGCCTTGAGTTAATCTGTCCCTATTCTCTATTCTCATCATGTTTTCTTTGTTACCAATGGAAAGTAACAAATGCAAATTTCACTTTCCAGTTGAAGAAATGATCTAAATATGCCTTAAGAGCAAGAGAAAGGGTAATTTTTACATGTAAACTTTCTGTAGGATAGTAAATACAAAAATATTGCTGTAAAGAGGGGCGATTTGAAGGTCAAAAAGATTTAATTTGTAAGAAAATTCAGATCAAGACCTTAGTAAAAGCAAACTGTGAAGTGAGGACTTGTGTTTTATGTCATAAACTAAAGCTTATCGTTGGCAGGAAAATATCTGTACTATGATACTTCATCTTAACTAGATTCAATGTGTGAAGCAAGGCTGCTATTCACTTCTTGGATGAATGTTTGTTTCACCTATGGTGAGGATAAAACCTGCTGATACATCACCAAAAAAATGTCAGATTTTTTTTTTAACCAAGCAAAGCAGAAAACAGCAGGAAGGAAATTCAGAGTTGCAGAATAAAATGTAAGAATCTTGTTTGACACTACAGAAAAGTAATTGGATTTGTGAATACTGGGCAAACAGCTCAATGAAAATGAAATGATATGATGATGTGCTGACATTTGAGCTGCTCTTATAGAAAGGAGAAAAAAAAATAAGCCTTAAATTTGAACCGTGAAAATATTTTTTCCCTTTTTGTGACTTCTTGCATAGGAATATCAATTTCATATGTTAGTTAAAAAAGAGGTCTGAAATATATTCTCATATGCATAATTTTAAAGGATTTGAATATTAATCTTAAAACATTTGAACATGTTAAATAGAGGATAGAATATCAATGAGAAAAGAATATTCATTACTTAGAATTGTTAATAATTTAGTATGTTTTTAAAAGGTAATAGCCAAATTCAAACTGAAATAATCTCAGTTAAGATGTATTTGCTATTGTCACTATAACTGCAACCTAAGTCAAATAAACAATAAACTAATCTTAGAAATAAACAGCTTTTATGTGGAAGGTGATGAAAGCCTCTAGCAATACAGCTGGGGCACATCTGCATTATCCCAGCAATGCTGAGTAGTTAAAAGTTATGCATTTATACATAATGCATGCCTTTAACTCACATCTATATTATCAATGGCTAGCCTGTTTCCATTGTGCCTCGTTCCACAAAATGTATGCAATTCTCTAAGTATGCATTCAGAAGTGGCAATTCTGGGTAGGTTTTTATTTCAATGTAATTTTGATCAAAATATTCAGCAGTTGCTCTAAGATAATGCTCTTTATTATGCTCTCCATTGTAGATTTGACATCAAAGTGAAAAGGGAATCAGTACAGCAGTAAACTCTGCGGGATTCAGGACGTCAGTCAGGTGCAGGTAGGACAGGTTCCTGGCCATGAAAGGTTCTTCTGGCCATGCACACTAACTCAGTTCACTGTACGCAAAGACCATGTTGTGAATTCACCATCCCTTAAATTCACTCTACACTGTAGTGTGTTGTAGAAGAGATACGTAAATACTGAACTCCTTCCTCTTCCAACAATTCTATACAGAGGAGATACATTTAAAAGATTCTGTGGAGTTAACTTTAAAATGGACAACACATAGCCTTAAAGAAGAGAAAGAGGTAAACTCCTGAGGTCAGGTGATCTGCCCGCCTCGGCCTCACAAAATGCTGGGACTACAGGCAAGAGCCACCACGCCCAGCCAAAGTTTCTGTTTTAAGAAGAGCACTCTGTATACAGAATAAAGGATGAATTCCATGGCCATTTGAGGTGGGGAGCCAGAGCAGAAGAAATCAGACTATCAGGTGATCAGCACAAGAATCCTGGGTAGAGACACTGTCATACTTGCCAAACTATCCTGTTTCAGCTTAATGGTACAAAAATGCTTATTCAGCTTCTGTGGTAAGTGGAGAGACCCCTCAGGAGTTATCTAGACTTTTAAAAAGAGTTCAATGCTGATATTATTCAAATTAGGGGGGGGAAAGCATTAGTAAAACAATTTTCAGCTCCTTAAAACTCTTTAGTGCAGTTTTACTTCACTTAGGCAGATTCTCTACTGCATTCCTACTATGTCCGGATACAAATCTGTGTCCTAAGGAGTGAGCAAGATGAATATGATTCCTGTACCTGCCATATGTGTAATCTAGGGATGGTGTGTAGAGACACACAGACGGAAGTGGAATATAATGCAATGGACATTGCGTAGGGACAACACACAGATACAGTTCATGTAATCCTATGTGTATGTGGGGGAAGGGCATGCACATCTTATCAATCAAAAAAATCAGGAAAAGATTCTGGAAGGAGATCTGAAATGAAGGAGGATTCAGGGTTAAGTAGGGGCAGTGGATGGGAAAAGAAAAGATTCAGGCAAAGGAAAGAGCAGGAACTCGAAAGCGTAGCAAGGAGCCCGAAATTGGTCCAGTTCCGCAGGGAGGATCCAGAGATGAGGCTCGCTGTCCTCTGTGTGTTTATTGTTATCCAAGAAGAGCGTAAGTTCCTTCAGGGCAGAGGCTATGTAATTATTACAATTTGTCCTTCGCTATAGTCTTTACTATTCGATGTATGCCCCAGTTAGGAAGTGCAGTTGAGGTATTCTCACTGGTCACAACGCTACTGTTTTTGGTGAGTAGTTCCTTCTCTTGGCAGGAAGGTTAGGAGGCCCCCAGGAATATTTATTGGCAAGAAACTAGAGAACTCACAGCATCTGCACACTTCTAATGCTGTAGACTTCTTTTCTATGAGTGAGTGCTTGACTGCTTCCTCCGAGAACATTGCCTCACAGCTTCCCAAACTACAGTCACTAGAACATGGATGACATTGCCTTTGCTTGGATGGGTTTTCTAGTACTTTGAATTCAGTGTTGACTTTATGTAATGAATGCACTGTTTCACTCCAAGACAGAAGTTTCCCTTGAGATCCTGGACTTGCTGGCTCTCTCTTTTTATTTTTTTATTTTATTTTTATAGCAGGGCTGCCCTGCCTACTACTTATCAGAAGGTCTGAAAGGGAGGTTTAATTTCCAGACTCTTCAAGGAGGCTCTTGGGGTGGGGTGGTGGGGACGGACGTGTCATTCATTTCCTCACTGACTTCTAGACAAGCACGAATTGAATTCCATGCATGCATGCTTATCTGTCGTGGACAGCCCTTGGAGTCTCGCCTCTCCCTGCACGGATGCACAGGCTGCCGCCATTCCCAGCCCCATACTTAGCGTCTCTTAGTCTCTCTCCTTTTCTCGACCACAACCACCGCTTCATCTAGGGCTCTCTGTAGTGTTTGCTGCCCACCCCTGCTGACTGCAGCCTTCTTTAGCAAATGGCAAATGTCCTGAAATGTCTATGGGATGGTCTCCAGAAAAGTATCATTTCCTTTCTCTGAACATAATTTGAATGTAGCCTGTGTCCAAAGATCTCTGAGGGTTTCCTGTATCTAATCAGAAAGTCCAAAGTGCAAAATCAAACTAGGAAGAAATAATATGGCAACAAAATCTTCAATTTCAGGAAAATAAAACAAACACCTTTTCTTTACAAGATAATTAAAAGTGAAACTGTTTTAAAAAGCACAACCTGCATGCTTTCTGAAAGGTAAAGGGATTTCTTGGGGAATCTGTGACATTAATTATTTAAAAAAATAAAACCAGAGTCTTTTGTCTTCTAAAACTGAGAACCGCAGTATGAGTGAAATAAAAAGCTAATGAGCATATTGACAGGTGGCCACTTTGAGGTGGAAGGCAGGAAGCGGCAGAGAGCTGGCTGGACATCCCCTGTGGAAGCTATTGCTTATAAACTAGTTTGTCTGTTGATTAGAAGCTTTTCCTCCTTACATTTTTCTAGTTCCCTGTAGGATAGCTATGGAGGATACAGAAATTATGAAGAAAGAGTGAATATCTAAAGGATATGTGCCCAGTAAGGGATCACTCTCAAAAGTAAGGTAGCCCTCCCATGAATTGGTTTTCCAGAAGATAAATGACAAAGACATAGATATAGGTCATATTAGGAAAAATATATAGTCAGATAGCATATTGGATCAGGTAGAATGCCAGATATCTTCTCAACATGTATATAAAAGAGAAGTAGAAACCCTAGGAGAATATCTGTTCTTAAACTCAGACTGAATAATTTCTCATTGCTCCACTAGCCATATTTCTATAAAGAATAACGCACTCCATGTCCATAGAAAACCTGCTACTTGAATCTGTTTTCACCCACATTCATGAAACTATGAGCCATGGCAGGTCTTGCCAAGGATTTTTACTAGGAAGCTAAGAAAGAACTCAGGAGTGCTGTTTGACTTCTACATGACAGTATGTTGGATTTTCCTTCGGTGGTAAATTTGGCTTCTGCTGACAGCAAGAATAATTGCTGCACACGGAGTTTAACTCTGTCTTCTTTCACAATTTTTACAGTGTAAGCAGTCTTGGACAATGAAGTCTTTTAGATCAAATCCTGCTCTAGGAAGGGAAAAATCAACCTGCATTCTGATGTACAACTCTACAGCAGCTCATTGTGTCACTACGGAAAGGGAACTTACCTTGACAGCAAATAATAAATGAATTTCTTATTAAAAGAGGCAATTTTTAAAATATTTTCCAGCATTCTCAGTTATTTAGGCATTTGTACCTGTTGCCTTGCACTCCCTACAGACTATTGTATATAATTTACTGCATTTTTCCTCTGTCATTTCTATTTAATAATAACAGCATTGTAGGCAATGACTTAAGCATTAATATATTTCATTATCTAATTTTATGCATATGATCTATTTCACCTGTTTGGGATCTGTAAGAAAGGTCACTACTCTTTTAATCTTCAAAATATATGCAATATAATTCTGAGTTCCCAGGAAATCTATTTTTCTTTGGGGTTCCCTGTGAACTAATTACTGGGAACTCAAGAAAAGCAAACACTTTGATGAATTATTCCAGTTTTTTTTTTTCTTTTTAATATGCTGTCTCCCGTTGGGAGACTAGCAGTTTCTCAAGTTGTCCAGGTACTGGCCTCTGACAGAAGGCTACTGGTCTCCAACTCTCCCAGATGACTCCTTTTTGGTCACTGATGTTCCTTTCTGCCATGTTGAAAAGAAAGCTTTTTTATTTTTTCAGAGGTACTGATAGGGAAACTTCTGGGCATGGCAGAGACCAGTTGTCTGATGCAAAGCTGTTTGCCAGAGTGAGGGATCTGCGTTATTTTTCTCCGGTAGATAAGAAGGAAACTCTACTTTCCAATGCCATTCTTTTCTGGGAAAAACCACCTGCTAAAATCTTGGTATTGGGGTTGAGGGACTTTGAAGACTGGCAAAATCCCTCGCTACTCACTTTCTGCGGTATGACAAACATGTCCGAATAACAGACAGATTCAGCATCTCCTACTTGCCTTTTCTGGTCCAACAATAAAATTATCAGGGGGTTCATTTACCAGATCTAACTCATGCATTCTTAATTATGATCATTTTGTCCCAATAATTATCACAATAATTTGTTTTGAAGATAAATATTAATTATCATTAATTTCACTACACTGTACATTTTGAACAAATAATGAAATTAAGACTTTTACTGATTTATTATAGTCACCAAAATCATAAAAGATAAAAACAAATATTCTTTAGATTATTACTTTTGGCAATTGCATTTTTTTTTTTTCCTGAGATGGAGTCTTGCTCTGTCTCCCAGGCTGGAGTGCAGTGGTGCGATCTTGGCTCACTGCAACTTCTGCCTCCCGGGTTCAAGTGATTCTCCTACCTCAACCTCCTGAGTACCTGTGCCCGCTACCATGCCTGGCTAGTTTTTGTAATTTTAGTGGAAATGGGGTTTTGTCATGTTGGCAGACTGGTCTCAAACACCTGACCCCAGGGGATCTGCCCGCCATGGCCTCCCACAGTGCTGGGATTACAGACGCAAGCCACCACACCTGGCCGGTAATTGTACTTTGAGTTTACACTTTTAATTTGCTCTTAAGTTCTTATTCTTAATTTTAACTCCATGACAAAATTTAGAATATTTAAAAATGTAACTGACAAGCTGAGCATAAACTACAAAATATTTCAAGTAATAGTTTAGTAAAATAGAAAACTGAGTTGAAAAATAGCAGCAAAATGAATGTTTATGTCAATTTCTAAATGTTGGTGGTCTTAACAATAGGTAACCATGTTCATTGTGTCATTTTTCAGAAATGTATGGAAGAGCTGATGTGAAAACTGGTTACAGAAATGGCTCTGACCCTTCACACCTCTGTGAATATGCATCCTTTGCAGTATGACTTTGCAGTTTTTCCCATCAGTGGGTGGAGTATAATCGTCCACCCCTTCAATCTAATCTAACATCACCACTTCCTTTTGCTGATAGAACATGGCGGACTGATGACATGCTAGTTTTGAGCTTAGGCCTCCAAAGACCTTCATAGTGTGACTTTTTTCTTTAAGTTCTGCCACAACCATACAAAGAAGGTCAGAATGGCATTACTCATGTGGCACCATTGCCACCATTGCCCCAACTGCCAGCCATCATTTGAAACACATGTGAGTGTGGATTTTCATGACCAAGCAGCCTCCAACCAATCTGCCTAGTGACCACGGGCATATAACAGACCCAAAATGAGACCAGCAGAATGTGGTAAATATAAACATCCAGTTGATGCATGAACACATGAGAAATCATAACTACTTATTTCAAGTTGCTTTCTTTGGATAGTCTGTTACAGAGTGATAGATAAATGATAGAAATTGGTACCTGAAACAGGAACAGTCATGACAAAATCCTTGGACTCATGAGCTGGTAAAAGTTGGAAAATTAGGATGTGGTGAAGAAATTACTCTTGGAGCTAGAAAAATGAAAACCCATCTATTATGTGATCACAAAATAGTTGGCAAAACAATTGCATATAGTAACCAGGAATATGGAAAACATACCTCATATACTCTAGATTTGGGTAAAATAATCTCCAGGGAGAATATTGAAAGTACTAGCTGGTTGATACTAGTCATACATGATAAGGCATGTGGAAAGAGAATAGACTTTCTCAAGAGCTAGGAAATTGGCAAGTAAAATTTAGAGGACATAAAGTGGGATCAGGCCTTGTTTAGCTGGAAAATAAAACTGTTTCTCATATCTAGTAGGTAAAATATGTCAAAGTAAAATCTGAGTTGTATGGACAAAAGTCAAATCAGGAGGCTCTAAAAGCTTTGTTGACACTTAAAGAGTTAAGTTGGTGCCTGTGGATTATTTCAGTTATCAAAGGAAAGGCTTCTAAGAGTCAGAATGGCAAGATCTCACAGTAGCCTCTTTCCAAAGTCACAGTATGTAAGTCCATAAAAGGAGAAAAATGTCTTGAAGTCAATTGTGGGCGTGGCTGTTGTTGAATTGAGTGATCGCATATCAGATCTGTAAGACCACAAAGGTTTGAAGGTTACATTCTCAAAAGTGCCAACAGCCTGAACTGAAAGGGATTGAGATGCTGAAAACAGTAAAAAGTCTGAGTCCCAAATTTGTACAGGCAGGAAGAAGGCAGAGAAATGTGCGCAGTTTCCAGTATGAGCTATTTCTTCAGAGTAACCAAGGAGTGTAATGAAAACAATAACTAGCCACTTCAGAAGGAGAAACTCACATGGGAGCTGAGAGTACCTGAAGTCAAAGACTGGAGCATTCACTCCCATGGGCCAGAAGTGGTTCTGATTTAGGAGTAGTTTGTACCTTCAGGGTACAGGAATTTCCCAACACTGCCCAGTGGGTTTTCAAAGTATGTCAAATCAGTCACAACTGTGCAAATTTCATTTTCACCCTTTTCAAATGGAAATATTTATCCCGTTCTTGTGTCAGATGAATTGGGAAATCATCCGTATTTTTAACTCAGAAGTTTCAGATCCAAGGACTTGCTTCCACCAGATGTGATGTTGATAATGGGCTCCTGGGCTCAGAGGCCATTGGAGATCTTGGCATGGGGTGTATCAGTCAGGCAAACCTCATTTCCTTAATTCTGTCAAACTGCTCCAGTCTCAGGAGAGGTACTCCAATGGAAACTAATTTGTAGAATAATGACAATTCAAAATAATATTAGCCCAGGCTCACTTAGGACTTAAGTAGCATAGATGGGACTCAGACTGTTCTCTCTGACTTCAGAAACAGTTTTATTTTGCTCTAGCCATGATACCCCTTTGTCTGATAGTAGCCTCAGACATAAATGAGAATTCATATGGTAATATTTGCATTATTAGAGGTATTTTATATTACACCTGTGGAATGAAATTCAGCCATAGGAAGAATTTATATGAAGCAAGAACATCAGCCTCTTTCTTTGTTATTCATTATTGTCATATTTTTGAGCATGCTTATGGATGCTGTTTCTTTATGCATTACAAATAAAAAATATTATCTGCTCAGCTGGTAAACTAATTGTAATTTTCTTTTTGACTATTCTGCTATCATATATAAAAATAGATGTTCTGATGTTTTAATGGAAATATTTAATAAGGTGCTTGTTAAAAAAAATCTGTGGTTGAAAAAATATGGTTTTACATTTAACTCAAGTCAATTTAATTTGAAAAATATTTATTTAGTACCTGCAGTGAGCCGGGCTTGGTTCCAGGTCCATTGGCTATGGCACTTTACATCGGCTACATTCACTGCCTTTCATAGGTAAACAGACTGAGTTTGAGCCTGAAAGGTTGGAATTGCTTTAAACAACTCTGCATCTGCAGTGTTTCATGAGTCCAGGTTTTATGAGTGATCTGTGTGGGTTAGGTTTGAATCACACACAAAGACACACACACACACACACACACACACACACACACACACACACACACACAGAGCAATTACTGTTCACTGTGATTTCCAATTCCTCCTTTTCTTTGAACCCAAAGCCTATTTGTTAGAATAAAGAAACCAAGTAAGATGCATGGCCCACATTGTCCCTTCCAGAACTATTTTTCTTACTGATAGGATACTTAATAAGGATGTGGTACCATAGCCTTTGGTCTTTGAGGAAATGTTTTAGGAGGAGGCTTTTGTTTGTTTGTTTGTTTGCTGGTCTATTGTTTTTTCTAAATAAAAAGTTGAAAGAGCACAAGAAGCTGTGTTAGAAATGTCTAGATTGTTCCCTGGTGTCTTCTGCTTACTGTCTTCCTGATCTATGGTAAATTACTTAAGCTGTGCCTGAGTTTTATTGTATCCCAATAAAGGGAAGCTAATGAAATCCATTATCAAAAATTTCTGACAAACATTTGTGTCCAAAACTTGTTACCAGTAAATCGCAGGTACTTAATAAATGCAATGAAAAAATACATTTCACAAGAGGTTTCTCAATAACATGTTTGTGGAATTTAAAAGGCAACAAAGATTAAATGCAGCAGAGAATACGGGAAGAGAGAGGGAAATGAAAATTTATTTTTATTTTCTTGGATTCAAAAAAATCACCAAATGGAAGCAGCTTTGGAGGTTTCTCAGACACTTGATGACAAGTATTTAGGGCCCCTAGAGTTCCAAAAAAGAAGGATTTTAATATAATTATAAATAAAACTGGCTGTTTTTCCAGCAGTGAGAAGGTAAATTTGTCACTTTATACTGTCCCATTTCTGAAACAGAAGTCTATGACAAATTTCTTAAAGTATATGTAGGTATTTTATGCTATCTTTTCTGAGATTTGTCTACTGTAATTAATCATATTAAATTCTTCTCAGCTAAGCTTTCAAATATTGAGGTAAGAGATTAATAAATAGTAAGATCTAGTAGAAGAAATTGTGCTAGGGAGGCTTAAGGGAGGCTCTATGTCTCTAGTGTTGTTTTCATGATAAATTGGCCATCCCTAATATTATTAGGTGTTGGGTTGTATCCATGAAATGGTACACACTTGGAATTTAGATAACTACAAGAGAAATGATCTCCATCTTTCTGCCTTCAAAACAAATACATAGCACCACAATAGGTAAATGGCACTTACCTTGGTCCTTCAAAAACACACTTCCAAAAACCAAATGAAAGAAACACATAGAAAATACGTTCAATTTAGTTTGAATATTGTATCTTAAATGATTTCTCTTCTTTTCTCTTTTCATAGTAACTTGTTTGTTGTGTTTTGAATTATAGTTAATTGCACATATAATTTTTTAAATGTAGAAATAAATCTAATTCAAAAAAGAGAATTGCAACACCTAAAACAGTGGCTTGTACATAGATGATGCTCAGCGTTCATTAGCTCATTGGCATTTTAAACAAGGAGTGTATCAGTAGTGTCTCAAATGCTGAGAGACGATGTGTCCTTTACTCTCATATTTTACATGACATTCAGAATCTATATAATCCAAAACTATGGCTTTATGACTTAACATCTTTACGTTTGAGAAGAAAAAGTTGCTCTAAAATCCAGTTTTATAAAGTAAAATACCACTCCACTAAAGAAATCTGGATTCAGGCGAGTTTATTGGGCTTTTTCTTTCATTTAGTTTTTGTATGTGTGCTTTTGAAGGAGAAAGGTAAGTGCCATTTACCTACTGTTTTTATTGTTTGTTTTTAAAAAATGTACTAGATATACAAATGGCTGCTTCTATTTAAGAAGTGTATTTAAGTTGTTTTAATTATTTGTTTCCTTTCTATCTACTTTGGGTTGAACTAACCAAATCTGTAGTGCTAATCTAGTTGCTTAGTTCTATCTAAGAATAGGATATAACACAGAATCTGAAAATCTTCTTATTTAAAATCCATTTTTTCCCTTTGTGTGGAAGGAAGCTTTTACTTCAAGTAGGTTAATTGGATTACTTTTAAGTATGATAAGGATATCTTAGAAAAAACACAAATCTAAATTTTATTATTCAAATTATCTTTTGTTCTCCCACTCTCCAAATTTCATTTCCTTTCATTCACACAGAGAATATAGTCTTTAAGTGATAGTCATCTGGGTGGCAATCTTTTTCCCATAGCATAAGTATAATCTACAAACTCATTGTGTAGCACTATGTGTTTGTTTTGAAGGGAGGAAGATGGAGATCATTCTCTTACTAGTGCTTGCCTCAGAATTCTCCTCAAATTAAATTCTCCTTTGCTGAATAAGCACATTAGGCTATGAGATATTGAAGTTTATTTCTTCATATAGGCAAATGAAATGGGAGAAAGTATGGTTACGAAAGTTGAATTTGAAGTACTGGAGCAGGTCAGGAGGGGACGAAAATGGCTCTTAAGAATTTGGAAATTTCCTATTTTTCTCTGGGTCCTGGGATTTTGTGTGTGTGTGTGAGAACAGAGTCTCGTTCTGTTGCCTAGGCTGGAGTGCAGTGGCACAATCTCGGCTCACTGCAACCTCCGCCTCCCAGATTCAAATGATTTTCCTCCCTCAGCCTCCCAAGTAGCTGAGATTACAGGTGCCCACCAGTATGCCCAGCTAATTTTTTGTGTTTCACCACATTGGCCAGGCTGGTCTCAAACTCCTGACCTCGTGATTTGCCTACCTTGGCCTCCCAAAGTGCTGGGATTATAGGCATGAGCCACAGTGCCCAGCCTTGGAGTATTTTTATGTAAAATTTATTTGCTTCACTAAGTATGCTGCCTCTGCCTCTCAAAAATGTTCAACTACCACACAGAGAAATCCCTTATCTGGGTGAACAGACTAATATTATACAGCAGTGCCTTGAAATTCAAGGTGAACAGTAACAAGTTCTATATGTGATAACTTACCATACTATTAATAATATTAGATTACTAGACAGAATATATAAATACATCCCACTATCACATAACTATTGTGTAATCCCTTGTTTCATCAAAAGCTAGAACAAAAATGTTAAACATTTTTATTAGCAAAGCACTGAAGCCTTATCAATGATTCAGTTTGGAATTGTAGTTGACTGCAGAGACTTAACTCTAACCTTAGAGTTAGCTCTTACCTTAGGTCAGATTCTTGTATTTTTCACTATGCCTTTCTCTTTTCTCCAAAGCATTTCAGATATCCCACTTATCTGAAAATACCAACCCTCCCAGGACAGTTCACCTAAGGTGCACTTTTAGCTATGTCTCTGCTTAGATGCTTGATTGATATTCCTGCTATATTCCTGCCCTTGTGTTAAAGAAACAACAACAAAAAAAAAACCAAACTTAAAAGAAAACTAAAGGGGAAGACTCTGATTCAGATTTAAAAGAATTTCTAATTTAGATTGGGAGAGAAAACAAAAGTTCATAGAATGTTATTCTAAAATTAAAAATTGTGAGAGATTCATGTAGCATGAAGGGCTTACAGAATGCAAATAAAGAGAATTATAACCATAAGATTTGTTTTGAGAGAAACAGTTTAATGTAGGAGGTGCAAAGTGAGTAAAATGTAGGGCTTGGTTTAGCAGAGAAGAGGGGAGAGAATATTCCATATTAGAGAACGGTCATAATGGAAAATCGCATTGACTCTCATGATGAAGAGAACAAACTCTCTTAATAAATAATGCATCACTGCTTGTTTTTGAGCAACCATGTGACATTTTCAGCATATTTTCTAAGAATCATATTTTGATGGGATATACAAGATAGGCTGTGGTGAATCTTAGGGTGGAGGGGAATATGAATGGGAAGAAGAATTTGAAAGCTATTGTAGCAAGTTGACTTTCAAGATTGAGGACATGATCCAGGCTGTGACTGGGGAAATAGAGGTGGCAAAGGACAATCTCTAGCCATTGCTTACTTGTATAGATTATTTGAAAACTCCCAAAAGTTCCCATGGACTTCAGTTTCAACTTTCACTAAAATTTTCAATCAACATTGTGTCATAGAACAATATAAGAAGTCAATTCCTTGGCTCATGCCTGTAATTCCAGCACTTTGGGAGGCTGAGGTGGGTGGATTTCTTGAGGTCAGGAGTTCGAGAACAGTCTGGCCCACATGGTGAAACACTGTCTCTACTAAAAATACAAAAGAGCCAGTGTGGTGGTGCAGTAATCTCAGCTACTGAGCAAGCTGAAGCAGGAGAATCACTTGAATCCAGGAGGTGGAGGTTGCATTGAGCTGAGATTGCGCCATTGCACTCCAGGCTGGGCAACAGAACAAGACACTGTCTGAAAAAAAAAAGTCAATTATTTAATGTTTTCTTTTCAAAAGAGATAATGGGAAGATTACTGCTTTACATGCCACTCCCTGGATGAAAGAAAGATGTAGTATGTTTCTAACTACTTATTTTCACTAAAATGAATTATTTTCTAGTGATTTCTTCTTCTTAATTATTATGAAGCCAGGGTCTCACTCTGTTACCAGGCTGGATTGCAGTGATATGGTTATGGCTTACTGCAGTCTCAAACTCCTGGGCTCAATTCTCCTCCCTTGGCTTCCTGTGAAACTAGGACGACAGTTGTGTGCCATTATGTCTGGCTAATATTTATTTATTTACTTATTTATTATTTATTTATTTATTTTGTGTAGAGCTGCAGTTTTGCTATGTTGCCCAGGCTATCTTAAACTTTTAGCTTCAAGTCATCCTCCTGCCTTAGCATCTCAAAGTGCTGAGATTTTAGGTGTGAGCCACTGCACTTAGACTACTTTTATAACATTGTTTTCTAATTATCTGTCACAGCATGACAATACCTAAGAGATCTCAATTTTACCTCTCAAGATAAAGTTACTATGTTTGTATGTTTGATTGGGAAGCTTTTGTTTGCACAGACTCACATGCATCAGTTTTAGAGAAGAATGATCAGTGTCCAAATTAATCCTTAACAAAATGTTATTGTTCGTATGAAGGTAGGCTTATGTGATTCCTAATACTTATAAAATAACATAAAATGGTCAAGACAAATAAGATAAAGAGACAAAATCTGTTGGCAGGAATATGTTTAAGTTTTGTGAATTCATCAAGAGCCTAGAAATAGAATTTATTCCTGAAAACAGAATCCATAAATGAAAAGTCAGAGGTGTCCCTGAGCTGATAACAAGCTATTTTTTTTAATATTTGAGACCTTTCTGATATCAGTCATACAGATGTCTTATGAACATTTTTTTGAACAGTGCTGGTCACTCATATTTTTCTCTCAGCAAATAATTTTCTCTCTGAATAATACTTTTTCACTGGAGACACTTGACATTCCAGGACTGAGGAGGCAGGATATTTGAGCTTGGGATACAGCTAGACATTCAAACAGAGCTGAACAAGTTAGGAGGCACGGATACAGCTGAATCACAGTTCCCACTGAACTGCCTGTGTAGATTTGTCCCTCATTCTATGATAATGAGCAAAATGATCTACATGTCTTTTACGTTAAAGTTAAAAAAAGGCTTTATAGACACGATTCCTTCTTTCCTGTGGTTGTGAATGGGTGACATCATCCATGCGTTGATACTTTGTCATTCCGTAGCCATTGGCACTGATATGAAAGCTTTCCAAGTGTCATGTCAGCTTTTCCTGAACTTCTCATTGATTTTTTTATTTGTTTAAAAGACACTGGTGGGTTCATTCGTTTGGGTAGAAATCCTTTCACAGAAATGAGCTCAACACCCTTGTGGCTGGAAAGGCAGGAACATGTCCATGATCATCCACAGAATTCTCCATTTGCCTGTCAATCTGAAAACTCCTACTTCTGACCGTGTTCCATCAGATTTTCATGTAGGGAATGGTAGTTTTCTATTTCCTCCTTAGCTAATGTCATCTCTTTCGTGGTTCTTCTACTCATGCCAAGGTTCCATCTCCCCTCATGCCCAGGTCCAGTAGGCATAATCAGACACTCATTGTAAGCACTCACCCAGAACATGGTTGGCACTGGCAGAGACCAGCACAGACAACTCACAGCAATTCCCTAGCCTTGTTTTCTAGGGTAATAATATAATCAACAAAGAGATTTTCAGGAGGATAGGCTGTCATTGCTTCAAAAATCTGTCTGAAACTTCTTTAGAAATCCAGAAAATTAGGCTAGGTACTGTGGCTCATGCCTGTAATCCCAGCACTTTGGGAAGCCGAGGTGGGTGTATCACAAGCTCAGGAGTTTGAGACAGCGTGGCCAACACGGTGAAATGTCGTCTCTACTAAAAATACAAAAAATTAGCCAGGCATGGTGGTGCACGCCTGTAATTCCAGCTACCGGGGAGGCTGAGGCAGGAGAATTGCTTGAAACCGGGAGGTGAAGCTTGCAGTGAACCGAGATTGCACCACTGCACTCCAGCCTGGGCAACATAGCAAGACTCAGTCTCAAAAGAAAACAAAAAAAAATAAGTGCAGAAAATTGCATATTCTGTTTTCAAAGGCAAACAAATGTATATTTTAGAAAGATGTTTATCAAAAAATATTTTTAATGTTTACATTTTCTGCTTATTAGCAGTACACTCCATTTATCTGGAGAATTCCTGCAAATGAAATGGCTTATTCTCCACCAGGAAAAGTAAATGAAACATTACTAAAAACAGATATATATAAGTATAAACAAATACTTTAAATATATATAAGGAAAAGAAGGAGGGCATTGAAGAGCACTTGCATTTCTATTTTTGCTTATCCTGATAGAGTCTAGCAAGAGACATTACTCTTCTTCATGTCCAGGGTTTGGTGGAATATTGGAGTACTTTCTAACATTCATCCCATTCACATTTGATCTTGATAATGATACAAAGCCCCTTTCTCTCTCACTCCCTTTCATAGGTCAAGGGCCTATCTTTGCCTTTGAAAGAAGGAAAGAGCTGCTTCTGAAACTCTGCAATGTGTTGCCTGGGTTTTATGACCAGTTACTTATTATATTATGCTAGGATAATATAATTAGTAACATGATAATAATGTGAATACAGTAGTACAATAAGTAGTCAAAGTTAGATGGCAGAGAGATTTGGCTCAAGCATGTGTTAGCTGTGCAAATAACTTGACGGGTATATCTTCACTCTAATGTTTCTAAAAGATACTGCATTTATTTGCACTTTAAAACAGATAATGTAACTTAAGAGAAATTTTGTGGTAGTGGTTAGTATTTTGTTTCTTTGACCCATCTCTATCTAAAAGAAATATTATACAAATCTGCCTATTTTTAATTTTAATAGACTACATTTTTAGAGCAGTTTTAGGTTCACAGCAAAATTAAGAGGAAGGTACAGATTTTCTTTTTATCTGCCCCCACATATGCATAGACTTCTCCATTATTGATATACCACAGCAGAGGGTACATTTGTTACAATTAATGAATGTACATTGACAATTATCACCCAGAGTCCATAGTTTACATTAGGGTTCACTCTTAGTGTTGTATGTTTATGAGTCTGGAGGAATCCATAATTACATGTATCCAACATTACACCATATTGTACCATTCAGAGTACTTTCATTACCAAAAAATCTGTACTTCTGTTCAGCCCTCCCACTCCCTTGACCCTTGGCAACCACTAATCTCTTTACTGTCTCTATAGTTTTGGCTTTTCCTGAATGTTGTCGGGGTCTCCTCCTCACATAGGGCTCCACTGTTGGGGTCATCACCTGCAGAAATGTGTCCTGCAGACCCTGACTCAGCAACAGATGAGTAAAATACACTGACACACAGATATTATGCTTTGCCAGTTCGACTGAGGGCCTGGGGACTGCTTAGAGACTCCCTGGAGAGTGCTGTAAACAGTTGTGACCTCTGCCCAGACACACTGGCCACTCTGGCCTTTATTCAGCCACATTAAATGACAAAAGCTTTAAGTCAATACCAGTAGAGGTTGTAGATAAAAGGAAAGGTTTGGAGCAAACACCATTAGTGGCTAATTTTCCTGGTCGACCTCCCCCCGAAAGGGCCATTGGGTTCAAAGTTCAGTTTTAAGACCACAGGAGTAAACAAGTTAGTTAGGCAAATTCCCACATTCCTTTGTTTCTATTCTAATTTATTTAACTAAGGGGACAAGGATGCCTTCAGCCAAGGACTATAGAAAAAACCCTTAGGCCTTCCAAAGGGGTCGAGACAATATTCTCTAATATTTTTGTCACCACCCTGAGTGAATCCACAGAGAATGTCATACAGTGGTAATGATACAGTATACAGCCTTTCCACATTGGGTTCTTTCACTTAGTAATATGCATTACTAAGTTTGCATAAGTTCCCTTCATGTTTTTCACGGCTTGATAGCTTATTCTTCTGAGTGATTAATATTATTCCATTGTCTACATGTACCATAGTTTATTTATCCTTTTACCAACTGAATGACACTATGGTTGTTCCAGCTTTTGGCAATCATAAATAAAGCTGCTATAAACATCCATGTTCTGGTGTTTGTGTGGACAAAAGCTTTCAATTCCTTTGGGAAGCACGATTGCAAAATCCTACAGTAAATATATATTGGTTTTGTAAAAAATTGTCATACTATCTTCTAACAGAGCTGTTCCATTTTTGCATTCCTGCCAACAATGAGTGAGAGATTCTGTTGCTTCACATCCTCTTCAGTATTTGGTGTTGCCAGTGTTCTGGATTTGGGCCATTCTAATAAGAATAAACAACATCTTGCTGTTGTTTCCATTTGTATGTATCTGCTGACATATGATGTGGAACATCTTTTTGTATACTTTTTGTCATTTGTATATTTTCATGTGCTCTTTAGAAGTATTCTATTTAATGTTCAAGTCTTTGGGGATTTTCCAGTTATCTTTCTGTTACTGATTTTTAGTTAATTCCACTGTACTCAGAGAGCAGACATTTTTTGATTTCTCTATTTTTTCTTTTTAGAGACAAGGTCTTATTGTGTCATCCAGGCTAGAGTGCAATGGCACAGTCATAGCTCACTGTAGGTCAACTCCTGGGCTCAAGTGATTCTCCTGCCTCAGCCTCCTGAGTAGGTACAGCTACAGGCTTGTGTCACCGTGTAATTTCTATGTTTTTATCTTTGTAATGGGAGGTTTTGTGGACCAGAATTGATCTATCTTGGTGAATGTTCTATGTGAACTTGAGAAGAAATGTGCATTCTGCTGTTGTTAAGTGAAGTATATAACTGTCAGTTCTATTTATTTGGTTGATAGTACTGTTGAGTTCAACTACATCCTTACTTATATTCTGCCTCTTGAGTATAATCATTTCTGATAGCAAAGTGTCTAAGCTTCAACTACAATAGTGTATTCTTCTATTTCTCCTTATAGTTTTATTAGTTTTTGCCTCGCATATCTTTATGCTTTGTTGTTAGGCACACAAATGCTAAGAATTGTCATGTTTAGAAAAAATATTGACTCCTTTATTATTGTGTGGTATCCCTTCCTATCCCTGATAACTTGGTTTGCTCTCAAGTTATCTCTGAAAGTAACGTGGCTACATCTGCTTTCTTTTGATTAGTGTTAGCATGATATATCTTTCACTATCCATTTTCTTATAATCTATGTATCTTCATTTTAGTAAAGTGGATTTCTTTCAGACAACATATGGTTGGGTTTTATTTTTTATCCATCTGACACTTTCTGTCTTTAATCAGTGTGCTTAGATCATTTATGTTTAAAATAATTGTCAAATAAGTTTTGTATCTACCATATTTAATATTGTTTTCTATTTTGCCTTGTTATTGTTCCTATTTTTTATCTTCTACTCTTTTTTATACCTTTTGTGATTTTATTTAAGCATTTTGTTGATTTAATTTTCTCTCCTTTCTGAGAATATCAGTTGTACTCATTTTTTGTTAACTTTTTAGTGGTTGCCCTGGAGTTTCCAATATACACTTACAATGAATCCAAGTCTACTTGCAAATAACACTGTACTGCTTCACAGTTAGTACAAGCAAATAAAATAATTCTAATTCCTTTCTCTCACTCCTTGTTTCATTGCTGAAATTTATATATAAGCATGCCTAAGCACATGTATATGCACCTAATAAAATACATAAATACATAGTTATTAATATTTTGAACAAACTGATTTGTTAGATAAATTAAGATAAAAATAAAAGTTTTAATTTTATATTTATTTCTTCTTTGATTCTCTTCCTTTTAAATGTAGATCTGAATTTCTTACCTATATCATTTTTCTTCTGTTGAAAGAAAATTTGGAAATATTTCTTGTGAGGTAGGTCTACTGGCAACAAATTCCCTTAATTTTGTTTGTCTGAGAAAATCTGTATTTCTCCTTTCTGAAGAATAATTTCTCAGGATACAAAATTCTATATTGTTGAGTTTTTTTTTCTCCTAAAACTTCAAATATTTCACACTATTCTCTTCTTGCTTTTTGAGAAGTCAGATATAATTCTTATATTTTATCCTCTATAAAGTATTTTTTTCCTTCTAGCTTCTTTTAGATTTTTTTTTTTAATTTTCTATAATTTAAATATGATAGTCTTAGAAATAGGTTTTTTGGTTTGTTTTTTACTTTTGGTATTTTTCCTACTTGATGTTCTTTAAGCTTCCTGGATCTGTGATTTGATATCTGATATTAATTTAGGGAATTCTCAGTCATTATCTTTTCGAATACTTCTTTAGTTCCTTTTTTCCTTTTTTTATCTTTCTGGTTTTCCCATTACATGTACATCTTTTATAATTGTCTCATGGTTCTATACTTTTTTTGCCCTTTTTTCTCTTTGCTTTTCAGTTTTGGGGGTTAATACTGAGAAATCCTCAATCTCAGAGATTCTTTTCTCGTATGTGTTCAGTCTATAATCCATCAAGGCATTCTTTATTTCTGTTAAAGTGTTTTTTATCTTGAGCATTTCTCTTTTACTTTTTCTTAGAATTTTCACATTTATTCTTATATTGCTCCCTTGTTTGTGCATTTTGTCTACTTTATCCCTTAGAACTCTTAGAATGATAACCACAGTAGTTTTACATTCCTGCTGTGATAACTTAAATATCCTTGCCATACCTGAGTAGGTTTTCATGCTGTTCTGTCTTTTCAAACTGTTTTCTGCCTTTTAGTAATACCTGTAAATTTTCCGTATTAGGAAATGATGAACAGGTTAAAACAAATGGCTGTAAATAGGTGCTTAGTAATGCAGAAGCAATGTGTAGGGGGAGAACATTCTTTAATTCTATGATGTGTTCCAGTCTTTTAGATATCCTGTGCCTTTGGACTGTGCACTTCACAAATGTCTCTCAGTTTTCTCCCACCATCCCCCTAGGTGTTGAATGGGTTAGAGTGGGTTGAATCTGGGTGTTTTTCTATTTCCACATGACAGGTGAGAGGGGACTAGAATTGAGTATTTTCCTTCCTCCAAGTGGAAATCTAGAAACAGCTGGAGGTAGATATTTTCCTCTCCCAGGTAAATTAGGCTGAAATAAAATCCCAGCATGCGCTGGGCACAGTGGCTCATGCTTGTAATCCCAGCACTTTGGGAGGCTGAAGTGGCCATCTGCCTGAGGTCAGGAGTTCCAGACCAGCTTGACCAACATGGTGAAACCCTGTCTCTACTAAAAATACAAAAATTAGCTGGGCATGGTGGCAGGTGCCTGTAATCCCAGCTACTCAGGAGGCTGAGGCAGGAGAATCACTTGAACTCAGGAGGCAGAAGTTGTAGTGAGCTGAGATCGCACCATTGCACTCCAACCTGGTGACAAAAGCAAGACTCCGTCTCAAGAAACAGACAAACAAACAAAATATCATGACAGGCTCTGTTTAAATAGATTCTCATGAGAGCACACCTTGTTAAGAAGAACAGAATGCTTTGTATTGTACAAAATGGTTCCTTTTTCCCTCCCTCTGCCAGAAGCATAAGGGGATTTTTCTCTAATATTCACTGTGAGAACCTGGTAGAACTCCTGGAGGTAAAACTCACAAAAGTTTGAGGGCTCCCATCAATAGGTCCCCCTGGATCATTTTAACTCTCACATTTGTCCATACTGATCCTCCAGCAACTCATCTACTAGAGTCAGGTTTTTCTAACCCAGTGTTTATTCCTGTGGAGGTTACTGCTCATGGTTTTCTTCTCCCATAAGCTGTGATTCTCTGCATTTGCCTGTCTGTGTCTCCAGTTTTGGGGGTAGTGGCTTTCCCTGTGACCTCACTCCTCATAGGAACCCAGGAAGAGCTATTGATTAAGTTTTTTAGCTTTATACTTGTTAGCCTGATTGGAGAGTTCTAAACTTCTAAACTTCTTCTATGCCAGACCAGAGACTAGAAGTTCAAATCTGCCTATTTATACAACAACTGTCTTTGGAATTATTAAAGATATGTATGAGGATGACACTGCCAATGCACCTCACTGCTATCACAGTTTGCACGTTTAATTAATGATTATTTTCCTCACATGAAAATGACTGCTTAATCAATGTTGTTTAATTAAAATGTGAAATATAGCTAGACTTTTGCCTCATCTTAAAGTATTGTTCCTGTCACTGACCATATTCCCTAGAAGGAGATTTTAGAAATTAATTATTATAACTGAGACAACATAGCTGTTGCTTATAGCAATAATAAAGCCAATTACAAATAACTCAAGGAAAGGAGATATATATATGACATTCTTGGAGTGGCTAAGGATTGTCCAATGTGACAGGTAAAATGTAAACATGGAATTCATTGGGTGGCAACACAGAAGATAATTTCTTTCTCAAATAGATATTAAATTCCTTTGAGGGAAGGGGTCAAGTCTTCTGAAATACTGTTCTCCTGTTGTGTTAAAGTAACATTCATCATAATTGAGGTTGGCTAAATGACACTGATCGTTTCCCTAATCCAGAATTAAAATATTAATCATACTAATGACATTATTTTCTAGATGACTTCTCCAATGTGGATTTCAGCTGTTTCCATTTTAAATATTTTATTAAAATGTTAAATTATGGTTTTTCCCATCTCTGAGATTTGATAATTGATGATGTTTTTAATTCATAGTAGTAGTGCATTTTGATTATTTTTAATCTCTTCAGAGACTATTTTGTTTTATATTTTTTATAAATAAATTTTACCCTCAATATTTGCTTCAAAAAATTAATGTTGCTTTTAACCTCAACAATGTTACTTTTAACCTCAACAACTATTTATTTACATATTATGTTTACTCTTACCTATTTTAGTTATAAACTTGATTTTTCTTTAAAGACAGACAAGACTGACTCACAATTATTTGTCCTCCTTACGTAATAGTAACTGTAATATTGTAAAAGTCATTAAAATAAATATAATTCAAATGGAGAACATTTCAAACTAAAAACGTGTAAAAATGGAAACCACAAAAATTTGGAATGAAATTTTATCTGGAAAATGAAATTAAACATTATGAACACACTTTTCATCTATCTCGTATAAAAATAATCTATAACCATGACTAAGTGATGATGGTTAGAACAAATAAAGAATGCATCATATGGTGACTCATTTGCAATGTAATTGTTTGAATTGAGTCGTGCTTTCCTCTTCCTCTCAGTGAAAGTTATGCTGACATTCTGACTCTTGGTGTCTCGGAATGTGCATTCTTTGTCAATAGGGTCATTGCATATGTAGTTAAGATAAAATCAAACTGGAAAAGTGGAGCCTAATACAGTATGACTGGACTCCTTATAAGAAGAGAATGGACACAAACACACAGACACAAGCAAGAACACCACGTGATGACAGAGGCAGTGATGAGAGTGATGCATCCACAAGCCAGGAAATACCCAGAACCGCTGGCAGCACCAGGAGCTCAGAGAAGACATGAAATAGACTCTTCTCTGCAGCTTTCAGAGAGCTCATGGCCTTGACACCTTAATTTCATATTTCTGGCTTCTAACCTGTGAAAGAAAGAATTTCTATTGTTTCAAGCCACCTCATTTGTAACACTTGGTTACTATATTCCTAGGCAAGTGACAATGATTTTGAGAAACATTCTACAAGAGCAAGATGATAGGAAGTAATCTCTTCTAAAATTATGTTTAAGCACCTCATCAATTTTCTCATCAAGGGCCTCTTATTTTCACATTTAAATCATTTAGCTTTAAAATATCCAAAATCATATATATTCCACAAGAGTTGAGTGTGTGTATTTCTATAATTTCTGAATTCTCTCTCCTATTCAATTGATGTATTTGTCTAACCTTTCTTCAACATCACAGTATCAGATAAATTTTAAAGCTTTAAGTCTTTAAATCAGGGAGTATTGCTATTTAACTTTAACTTTGCTATTACTTAAAAAATTTCTTTTGCACCATTTAGGTTATATGTGTTTTCATATCGAATTTAAAATAAATTGAAAGTGTTTTTCCTAAGCCTTAGACATTTTAATTGGGATTGCACTGAATCTGTAAGTAAATATAGTGACAATTCCCAAATTAACAATATGAAGTTTTCTAATTTGTATTCATGGTGTATATCTTCATATGTTTGGTTTCATCTAATTTCTCTCATTGAGTTTATTGTTTTCAACATACAATTCTTGTACATGTCTTGTTAAATCTCTTTAAAAGTATTTCATGTTTTGGAAACTAGTAAATAGCATTTATTTTAAAATTTATTTAAAATCTTAGTTGTTTATTTATAAAAATGCAGTTGATTTTTATTGTCCTTCTTTCCCACAATTTAATAAATTAAGTTATTAATTTTAGAGGCTTTTCGTAGATGCTTTAAAATTGTCTCTATGGAAAGTCATGTCATCATTGAATCATGACATTATTGGTCTTCCTTTACAATCTCTGTGCCATTATATTGTTTTTCTGTTTCCCTTATTATTATTATTGTTTCTCTTTTTACATCCTGTTGAGGACTTCCAGAACTTGTGAAGAGAAGTGGTGACACCAGCCATCTTTGCCTTATTCCTAGTCTTAAGGAGAAAATGCAGTCTTTCCCAATTAGGGTTTGTGTGTGTGTGTATTTGTGTGCATGTGTGTGTTTGTAGATGCTGCTCCCAACCAGGCTGAGACTTTTATCAAGAATGAATGTAGATTACTGTAAAATAATTTTTCTGCATCTGTAGAGACACTCATGGTTTTTTGCCTTTATACTGTCATGATGAATTACATTGTGTGATTTTCAAATGTTAAATGAAGATTGAATTCCTCACACTTGTTATCATCATGTACTTTCTTTTTGTATGTTATTGAATTCAATTAATTACTACTGTCTTCAGGAGTTTTGCATATATGTTAATTAACAATCTTGGTCTGTAATTCCCCTTTTTCTTGTAATATCTCAATCTGCATCAAGTATTCGCAGTAGTGACTTTGTAAAATAATTTAAGTTATCTTGTATAGGATTGTTATGATTCCATTCTTGTATGTTTGATGTAAATCAATAAGAAAGCCTTATGTATGCTTTCTGAAAATGGTTTTAACTCAAAATGTAATGGGCTTATTTTATTTTATTTTAATTTTACTTTTTTGAGACAGTGTCTCACTCTGTCACCCAGGCTGTTGTGCAGCAGCACGACTCCTGCTCACTACGGCCTTGGCCTCCAGGCTCAAGTGATCCTCCCACCTCAGCCTCCTGAGTAGCAGGGACAACAGGCTCATGCCACCACATCAAGCTAATTTTTGTATTTTTTGTAGCTACAGGGTTTTGCCATGTAGCCCAGGCTGGTCTCGGACTCCTGGGCTCAAGTTATTCACCTGCCTTGGCCTCCCAAAATGCTGGGATTACATGTGTGGACCACTACACTTGGCCTTCAAAATTTAACATCTGAAATGGACAAAATAGTGATGCTATCGTCTATTATTTCTTTACTCATATTTCCAGCTTGTATCTTTAAGTGATTTGTTCATGTTGTCTAAATTATCCATTTTTTTTGACTTAAAGTTGTTAGTAACATTCACTTACTGTTTCAAAATCTGCAGGATCTATGCTAATATCCACTTATTCACTCCTAATATGCTTGATTTGTGACTTCTCTCTTTATTTCTAGATCCATCTGACAAGAGGTTTACTGATTTTATTGATCTCAAATAACATGCTTTAATTTCATTACTTTTCTCTAATGTTTTTCTTTTTTAAAGATGTAATTAATGTGTGTTCTCTGATTTTGTCTTTTTTACATTTATTTTGGTTTTAAATTTCCACTACTTTGTCTGGCTTTTAAGGTAGCATCTTAAGTTCTTGATTTGAGATTTTCTTCCCTGTGTTATAAATTTCCCTCTAAGTTCTGCTTTATGCACATCTCACAAATTATAATATGTCTTAATTTTTATTTATAATTTAAAAATTCTAATTTCTTTTCTTTATTGGCACTTGTGAGTTATTAAGAAATATTTGAATTACTTTCAAATTATTTTGGAATTTTCCAGATGCCTTTGTGTTTGCATGCTCCAACTTAATCCCATGGCCATCACAGAATATATTTAGTATCCTTTAAATACTTTTAAATTTATTAAGATTTGTTTTATGCTCCAGAATATGAGATATCTTGATAGTGTTCAAAGTAAACTTGTAGTAATATGGAATATTCTATTGTGTGGTAGAGTTTTCATACATGTCATTCATATAGAGTTGTACCTTTGTTAATGTCTAATAATTTTGTCAATTTTTCTGGCAAGGGTGCTGAAAACTTCAAATATAATTAAGCATTTTTTTCTACTTCTCTAGGTAGGAACACAAACTATTTTCTGCCCTATGTGATGTACAAAGGTTGCCCCATCTGTTACTTTTGGTTGCTTTCCCAACACTTAGGTATCTTTCTAACACACATTCTCTGACCAGTTCTCAGTAGAAAACTTGAGCTGTATCCTTTGCTGATCCCAAGGCACTTGTGTGCACTCACTCTCTCTCTCTTTTGCTTAAGCTCTCATGCTCTGTCACACTCTCTTTCATGCATCTCTCTGAACTCTCTGGTCCTCCTCCCTGCAGATTCAAGCCTCCCTGGATTTTCAGCTCCATTGCCTGAAGCAGTTTCTTTCTTTGCACTGTGATCTACAAATTCTATCCATGTAATAAGTTATGGCAATCATAGATCTCATTTTATTTCTTTCCCTCTCTTTCAGAAAACACTATCCTTTACTGCCTCAGGTACAATGTCTGAAAACCAGTGTTTCTTATTTTTTGTCATTTTAAAAAATGGTTTTTAGCAGGAAGGTATATCTTGTTCCTCATGGTCGGAAGTGAAAGATCCAATGATTACTTTTATATTTTGTACAAATGTTACTATTGTTATCTATGTAAGTGTTAGGTCCTGATATTTTTTCCTAAATGTCACCGCATTTCCTCTTAAAAATATATGAGGCATTTAATATAGCATGCTTAGTATTTTTAACTGAAACTTTTTATTTGCCCTTTATTTGAAAATATTTCTCCTTTAATATTTTTCGTCTCAGAATTCTATCTTCCTTAGCCATTTCACTGAGTCAAAAGCCTTGACCATACTCCTGATCTCTATTTCTTATGCACAACACACATATAATTAATTCACAAATTTTCTGAGCTCTAATTTTAATATATGTCACTAATTAGACTAATTGTTGCCAATTCTACCACTATACTAATAGATTAATACTGTCTCTCACCTAGACTACTGCAAGGCTCTACCCTTGCTTCTCTATAGGGTATGCTCCAAAATTTTTGAGTAATTTTTTTAAAAGAATAAACAAGTATAGCCAATATTCTGCTCAAAATCCTTTAGTGATTACTGTGTCTTAAGATGATACATACAATTTAGTTCTTGGGTACCTCTCTCTTCTTGTTTCCTCTGATTCTCCCTATGATCATTCCATTTTGCCATATTTCTATCTTTCATACATAAGAAGCCTGGTCCACCTCAGTGACTGTAGATATTCTTAGACCTCAGTTCTTAAATCATAACCCTGTAGGAACATGGCCTCTTCAGAGAAATATTCCCTGACAATTCTAAAATGGCACCTCTCATGTCTCTTGTTTTCTCTTTCTTTCTTTCCTTTCTCTTTCTTTTCTTTCTTTTCCTTCTTTCTTTCCTTTCTTTCTTTCTTTTCCTTCTTTCTTTCTCTCTTTCTTTTCTTTTCTTTCTTATTTATTGATCAACTGTCTTCTCAACACATATGCTAACTTTATGAAGACATGAGTTTTGCTTTTAGTATTTTATTGTTCCTAGCACCTAGAGAAGTAACTGGAACTTATCAATTACTTGAGTAAAAAAAAATCTGTGAATTGATCAGTTAAGTAGGGATTTGTCATCCAAAATATACCAGGTTGATCCAGTAAGAAGTAGGTATAAAATAAAGCTTGCGATTTAGAGCATTACAGAAGATGAAAAAGAAAATATTCTCATTCTCAGAATTCAGCTGGGAGGTAGGACGTGTGACCTATTCTGTCAGAGACAAAATTAGGGGAAAGTTAATTGGGAATTTTGATTTATTTTCTTAACCGATTAAAAAAAGCAAACCACTCTAAGGATACATTATCTTTTGTCCCTTTCTCGCTTTTCTTTAAGATTTGAATATTGCAGTGGTAGCAGCTCTCATCTTGGAAGCATGAAGGAAATTTCACGAGAATGCAGCCCTGACATTACTTAAGCTGCTGAACCAACTCCCCAAACTGCTTATCACTGGTTTTCTCGTTACATAAAAAAATGATTTAACTTGTTTGAGCCACTGTGATACAACCTTTGGCTACTCACCAGCAAATTTAGTCCTGATAAAGCAAGATCAATGTCTTTGTTTAGTCTCTTCCTCCATCTGAAGTAGCAAACTTTATCTGTAGAAAGACAAATTTCCGTACTTGCTTGTCTTAACCTTTATTCTCTTAAGCCTAATGAAATTCATGAATTATCTCTATCTTTCTACATCCAATTGTCAATTTTGAGTAATTATCTTAGTTAACATCTGAGCAGCAGTTAGTAGTTATTTCCCTCTTACTGAAATACATATTCATTGATCCTTTCTGTATTTTAATTTCTAATTAAGTGGCCCTTTTTTCTCAGTGTCCTTTGGTGAATTCGTTTACCAGCTTCTCAGTGTGAAAGTGCCCTTAAAACTAAATCTTCTGGTCTCTTCTTTTTGTTATCCATGGTCTCTCCCTTTGTAAACACCTTTGTTACTGTCTTCAAATACCATAATTCAATAATGGCAAATTTATATCTTCAGACTTTACCACTAGACTGTAGTTCTCTAAATTCATACCATTGATGCCTGCAGTACATCTGAACTGGGCTGCCTCAATAGCGTCTCTCAGAGGGAATGTTTGCATTTCACCCTTTACCCATAGCTCCCTTGGTGTTCACATGTCTTGACTTGGTTTTAACTTATCTGTCATAAAGGGAAGGTTTCTCCCTCCTCCTCATTTCTGTGTAATTAATTCTGCATTTCTTTTAAGATTATATTTTATGCCCTACAGCTTCTCATCACTTCCATCACTACTACCTCACGTCAAACCACCAATATCTTTCATCTGAGCAACTGAAAAAATCCTTCTAACCATATTCAATCTTGACATGTACAGTTCATTCTCTACTCGGAAACCAGAGACAAACCAGAATAAAGACAAGATTATTTCCCTTTTCTATTCAAAAGCTTCTACTGAGAGTTTACCATAATACATTTACTGTGACAGCCAAATATTTCTCATTAGCACTCCATGCTCCACAGGGTCTGAAACCTGCTTACTTTCACAATCATATCTATTACCACCCTTCAGCTCACACCAACAGCTGTACAGACTGTCTTGGGGTTTCTGGAACAGATGTTTTTTTATTTTTTCATTTTAACATGGTTTTGAGGCCATTCACTTGCTCTTCTTTGGCCCTTGGATGAACATGCCACAGTTTCTTTCTTTTCTGATATTTTCTTTTCTGTTCAAAAGTCACCCTACTCAAGAAGGTCTTTCTGACTGCCCTAACTGATATATAATTATAGGTCCCTTTTTTACCCTGTAACCTGATTTGTTTTTTTATAGACTATACCAACGAAACTGTAGCTTAGGTATCATATTGCTTGCTTGTTGACTATGTTCTCCACTAGAACATGATGTCAGTGGGAATAAAAACTTCTCTACCTTTTTCTACATGAGTGCTTTGGATAGTATCTGGTCTGAAACATTATAGGCAATTAACACTTTTAGATTGTAGAGTGAACCAAAATGCTTAAAATTCTTTGGAAGAATTGGACAAAAAATTATTGGGATTTAAAACCTGAGAAAATGTCCTTTCTAATGATTATTTTATTGTACTTTTAAAGATAACTATTTTTTATGATGATCTATTCCAACTTTTTTATTTTCCAGTTATTAGTGTCTGTTTTTGTCTTCATTAATATCTTATTGATATATTATTTCATACAAATCTGCTTCTTAAATAAATAGGCAAAAATAAAATGTCCTGAGGCATTAAGAAATTATGATATGTAAATATATAGAAATGATTTGTAGAAATTATTAATTGGTATTTAAAATCATTTGTTGAAAATGATTAATGGCAAATTATATAGTCAATGAGTAATTCAGAGTCTGATGTATTTTCCAAACACAAAAATATTGAAAAGCACTATAGCCAATATTTATCTCTATTGTATGATTTTTAAAGACATCTTCATTATCTTCATTATAATCTTCATATTGCCCAACTTTTCAATAATCAATATATATTATTTTACAATCAGGAGAAATAAGGCAGTCACTGATTTTTCTAAACAATTATAAAAAGGAACATATAAATACATCATTGCCTCCAAGGAATTTTACTCTCTGAAAAATATTAATTTGTCCTTAGCATATGTAATTTAAAAAATATAATAAAACAGAAACAAGTAAATTTCATTTGGATGCAAGGAAAAATAAGCCTGTTAATGATAAATCATCATCTGCTACAATAACAAGGTTAAGGACTTAGAGGAATCCAATAGCCAGATAGATAATAGATAATTTCTGAATGATAACTTATAGCTTTAGTCACTTTTCTTTGGTAAACATCAGCATAGGCACAAAGGTTCTGATGATTCATGTGCATTTTTAAAAATAAGTTTTTACTTTACACTCTGCAGGTTGCTTTTTATACATTAACTCTTAAACTGTGAGAAGGGTACTTCTATTATTGATAGAGGCAGCAGACAGGCAAATGCCTAGGAAACAGGGAAGGGCTCTTGGAGAAACTTCGACCTGCCCCACAAGTATTTACACCAGATGTTTTTTGTGGAGATAAGGGAACCCATGCAGGGTCTTGCCTGGGCATGCCCACAGCGAACTGGAGGCCCACATGCAGGAGGGGAATGGGGCAGAGCCACCAGGAATCTCCACTGTATGCTGGGGAGGAGCCTGGCTTCATCAACTCATGTTTGGTGACCTGGTATTCAATTTGTGAGGTAGAAACTTGAGTGCAGGACTGCTCTTTTTCCTGAGAACTTTCTTTCACTTAATCAATTCTGGGCCGGGCATGTGGTGGCTCATGCCTGTAGTTCCAGAACTTTGGGAGGCTGAGACAGGCAGATCACCTGAGGTCTGGAGTTTGACACCAGCCTGGCCAACATAGCGAAACCCTGCAGTGAGCCAAGATCGTGCCACTGCCCTCCAGCCTGGGTGACAGAGTGAGACTTTGTCTCAAAAAAATAATAAATAAATAAATAAATTCTGCCCACGTCACCTTTCAAGGTGTCCATGTGCCTAAGTTTTCTTGGTTGTGAGACAAGAACCCAGATTTAGCTGAACTAAGGAGCAAAAAATCCTGCATCACCATCCTCTCCCATATTTAATGATACTCAGAAAGACAATTCTGTTTTTTTTTAGTTCAGATATATTTTATTTTATTTTGTTTTTTAAATTTTTCCATAAGTTATTGGAGTACAGGTGATATTTGGTTGCATGCGTAAGTTCTTTAGTGGTGCTTTGAGAGATTTTGGTGCACCCATCACCCATGTATACACTGCACTATATTTGTAGTGTTTTATCTCTCACTCCCTCCTACTCTTCCTCCCAAGTCCTATTATTCTTATGCCTTTGTGTCCTTATAGCTTAGCTCCCACATATTAGTGAGAACATACGATGTTGGCTTTCCATTTCTGTGGTATATCACTTAGCATAGCAGTCTCTAATCTCATTCAGGTTACTGCAAATGCTGTTAATTCATTTCTTTTTATGGCTCTGTAGTATTCCTTTGTATATGTGTACCATAGTTTCTTTATGTACTCATTGATTGATGGGCATTTGGGTTGGTTCCAGGATTTTGCAGTTGTTAATTGTGCGGCTATAACCATGCATGTGCAAGTATCTTTTTTGAATAATGACTTATTTTACCCTGGTTAGATATCCAGTAGTGGGATTGCTAGATCAAATGGTTGTTCTACTTTTAGTTCTTTAAGGAATCTCCACACTGTTTTCCATAGAAGCTGTGCTAGTTTACATTCTCACCAGCAGTGTAGAAGTGTTCCCTGTTTACCATGTCCATGCCAACATCTATGGTTTTTTAATTTTTTGATTATGGCCGTTTTTGCAGGAGTAAGGTGATATTGCATTGAGATTTTGATTTGCATTTCCCTGATCATTAGTGATGGTTAGCATTTTTTCATATGTTTGTTGGCTATTTGTGTATCTTCTTCTGAGAATTGTCTATTGAGGTCCTTAGCCCACTTTTTGATGAGATTTTTTTTTTTTTTCTTACCGATTTGTTTGAGTTCATTGTAGATTCTGGATATTAGGCCTTTGTAAGATGTACAGGTTGTAAAGAATTTCTCCCACTCTGTGGGTTGTCTGTTTACACTGCTGACTGTTCCTTTTGCTGTGCAAAATCTCTTTAGTTTAATTAGGTCCCAGCGATTTATCTTTGTTTTTATTGCATTTGCTTTTGGGTTCCTGGTCATGATTATCCTTGCCTAGGCTCATGTCTAGAAGGTTTTCTTCAATGTTATCTTCTAGAATTTTTATGGTTTTAGTCTTAGGTTTAAGTTCTTAATCCATCTTGAGTTGATTTTCGTATAAGGTGAGAGATGAGGATCCAGTTTCGTTCTCCTACCTGTGGCTAGCCAATTATCTCAGCACAATTTGTTGGAAAGGATGTCCTTTCTTCACTTTTTGTTTGCTTTGTTGAAGATCAGTTGGCTGTAAGTATTGGGTTTATTTCTAGGTTCTCTATTATGTTCCATTGGTCTATGTGCCTTTTATACCAGTAGCACACTGTTTTGGTGACTGTAGTTTGAAATCAGGTAGTGTGATGCCTCCAGATTTGCTTAGCTTTCCTTTGGCTGTGTGGACTTTTTTGGTTCCATGTGAATTTTAGAATTTTTTTTTCTAATTCTGAGAAGAATGATGGTGGTATTCTGATAAGGATTCCATTGAATTTGTCAATGGCTTTTGGCAGTATGGTCATTTTCACAACATTGATTCTACCCATCCATGAGCATGGGATGTGTTTCCATTTGTGTTGTCTATGATTTCTTTTATCAGTGTTTTGTAGTTTTCCTTGTAGAGGTCTTTCAATTCCTTTGTTAGGTATAGTCCTAAGTATTTTTATTTTTTTGCAGCTATTATAAAAGAGTTAACAGGAAGTGGAAGTTGCAGTGAGCCGAGATTGCACCACTGCACTCCAGTCTGGTGCCTGGCAACAGAGCGAGACTCTGTCTCAAAAAAAAAAAAAAAAAAAAAAGAGTTGAGTTCTTGATTTGATTTTCTGCTTGGTCATTATTGGTGTATAGAAGAACTACTGACTTGTGTACATTACTGCTGAATTCCTTTATCAGTTCTAGGAACATTCCGGAGGAGTTCTTAGGGTTTTCAAGGTAAACAATCACATCATTGGCAAACAGTGATTGTTTGACTTCCTCTTTCCTGATTTGGATGCCTTTGATTTCTTTCTATTGTCTGATTTCTCTGGCTAGAACTTCCTGTACTATATTGAAGAGGAGTGCTGAGAGTGGGCATCCTTGTCTTGTGCTAGTTCTCAGAGGGAATGCTTTCAACCTTTCTCCATTCAGTATTATGTTGGCTGTGGGTTTGTTATAGATGGCTGTTATTACATTAAGCTATGTGCCTTGTATGCTAATTTTGCTGAGTGTTTTAATCACAAAGCAATCCTGGGTTTTGTTGAATGCTTTTTCTGCATCTATTGAGATGATCATGTGATTTTTGTTTTTAATTCTGTTTATGTGGTGTATCACATTTATAGAGTGGTGTATGTTAAACCATCACTGTATCCCTAGTATGAAACCCACATGATGACACTGGATTATCTTTTTGATATGCTGTTGGATTTGGTTAGATAGTATATTGCTAAGGATTTTAGCATCTATGTTCATCAGGGATATTGGTCTATAGTTTTCTTTTTTAGTTATCTCCTTTCCTGGTTTTGGTATTAGGGCGATGCTGGCTTAACAGAATGAATTAGGGAGGGTTTCTTCTTTCTCTATCTTGTGGAATAGTGTCAAAAGGATTGGTACCCATTCTTCTTTGAATGTCTGGTAGAATTCTGCTGCAAATCATCTGGTCCTGGACTTTTTCTGTGTTGGTAATTTTTAAATTACCATTTCAATTTCACTGCTTGCTATTGGTCTGTTCAGCGTATCTATTTCTTCCTAATTTAAGCTAACAGTGTTGCATTTTTCTAAGAATTTATCCATCTCTTCTTGGTTTTCTAGTTTACGTGTGTAAAGGTACTCATAGTAGCCTTGAATGATCTTTTGTATTTCAGTGGTGTCAGTTGTAGTATCTTCTGTTTCTTACTGAGGTTATTTGGATTTTCTCTCTTCTTTTCTTGGACAATCTTGCTAATGATCTATCAGTTTTATTTGTCTTTCAAAGAACCAGCTTTTTGTTTCATTTATCTTTTGTATTTTTGTTTGTTTCAATTTCATTTAGCTCTGCTCTGAATGTGGTTATTTTCTTTCTTCTTCTCAGTTTGGGTTTGGTTTGTTCTTGTTTCTCTAGTTCTTTGAGGTGTGACCTTAGATTGTCTATTTGTGCGCTTTCAGGCTTTTTGATGTAGATGTTTAGGGCTAGGAACTTTCCTCTTAGCACTGCCTTTGCTGTACACCACAGGTTTTGATAGGTTTATTACTACTGTCATTCTGTCTGAAGAATTTTCAAATTTCCACCTTGACTTAGTTTTTGACCCAGTGCTCATTCAGGAACGGGTCATTTAATTTCCAGTAGTTGAATGGTTTTGAAGGTTCTTTTTGGAGTTGATTTCCAGGTTTATTCTGCGATGGTCTGAGAGTGTGTTTGTATAATTTCAATTTTCTTAAATTTATTGAGGCTTGTTTTATGGCCTGTCATATGGTCTATCTTGGAGAAAGTTCCATGTGCTGTTGAATAGAATGTATATTCTGTGGTTGTTGGATGAAATGTTCTGTGTATATCATGTTAAGTTCATTTTGTTCCAAGGTGTAGTTTAAATCTATTGTTTCTTTATTGACTTTCTCTCCTGATAACCTGTTTAGTGCTTGGAGCCTTTGTTTATATTTCCTTATTCTTTTTCTTTTCTTTCTTGTGTAGGGTTAGTTCAAATACCTTGTCTTCAAACTCTGAATTTCTTTCTTTTACTTGTTCAATTCTATTGCTGCAACTTGCCAGAACATTTTTCATTTCTAAAAGTGTGTCCAAAGTTTCCTGATTTTTTAAATTGTCTATAAGCTATCTATTTCCATGAATATTTCCCCCTTCACTTCTTGTATCATTTTTTGTATTTCTTTGCATTGGGCTTTGCCTTTCTCTGTTCCCTCCCTGATTAGCTTAATAACTAACCTATGAATTCTCTTTCAGGTAAATCAGGGATTTCTTCTTAGTTTGGATCCACTGCTGGTGAGCAGTGTGATTCTGGGGGGTATCAAAGAGTCTTGTTTTTTCATATTACCAGGTTTGGTTTTTTAGTTTCTTCTAATTTGGGTAGGCTCTGTAAAAGGGAAGGTCTAGGGCTGAAGGCTGTTCTTCAGACTCTTTTGTCCCACAGGGTGTTCCCTTGATGTAGTACTCTCTCCCCTTTTCCTAAGAATGTGGTTTTTTCAAGCCAAGCTGCAGTGATTGTTGTCTGTCTTCTGTGTCTAGCCACCAAACGAGTCTACACAGCTTTGGGCTGGTACTGGGGGTTGTCTGCACAGAGTCCTGTGATGTGAACTGTCTGTGGGTCTCTCAGCCATGGATACCAGCACCTGTTCTGGTGGAGGTGGTGAAGGGTGTACTGGACTCTGTGAGTGTCCTTAGTTTTGGTGGTTTAATGCTCTACTGTTGTGCTGGTTGGCCTCCTGCCAGGAGGTGGTGCTTTCCAGAAAGCATCAGCTGTAGTAGTGTGGAGATGGACCAGCAGTGGGCAGGTCCATATAACTCCCAAGATTATATGTCCTTTGTCTTCCACTACCAGGGAGGCTAGGGAAGGACCATTAGATGCGGGTAGGGATAGACATGTCTGAGCTCAGAATCTCTTTGGGTGGGTCTTGTGGTGGCTGCTGTGGGGGATGGGGATGAAATTCCCAAATCAATGGAGTTGTATACCTAGGAGAATTATGGCTGCCTCTGCTGAGTCATGCAGGTTGTCAGGGAAGTTGGGGAAACTCGGCAGTCATGGGCCTCACCCAGCTCCCAGGCAAAATGAAGCGCTGGTCTCACTCCCACCATGTCTCATCAACAGCCCTGAGTCTGTTTCTAGGTGGAGGGAAAGAGGGGCTTGAAAACTTGCCTGAGACTATCCGTCTCCCAGCTGCCAGAGAAAAGGGCTTTAATTCTTCCCACCTGTGAAGTTTGCATGCCCAATTTGCACCCTCCCCCAAGTTCTGGCCTGAAGACTTCTTGCCCTCTTCAAATTGTTACAGAGTTCAGCAAGAGAAATCCTTATTCCTGTGGAGTTTTACGCACTGCTCCTCCGGTCACCCTCATGATGGATCCCTGTGGTGCCAGACAGGAATGGGCTGCTTGGGGACCCAGCGAGCTCCCAGGGCCTTTCTGCGGCTTCCTCTACCCCTGTATTTCACTTGGCTCTAACTTCACTCAGCTTAAGTAAAATCAGAAACATCCCCCTCCAGCAGACATTCAGCTTCTCCAGTGGGGTTGTTCGTTTGGGAGAGGAGTGTCTCCCTTTCCCACTTTTGTATTTGGGACACTCACAGTATTTGGGGTGTCTCCCAGGTCCTGCAGGAGCAGGCTGCTTCCTTCAGAGGGTTTTTGGGTCCTCGCAGGGTTGTTGGTTTGTTCTTGCAGTCAATCTGTAGCTAAAATTCACAGTGCAGGTCTCCGCAGGCTGCTCTGTGCAGAGCTGCAATCTAGTCCTCCCTCTTGCCCACCATTTTCCCAGAAGAGAAAGACAAATCTGATGGGTGGATCATTAGGTCTCAGTTGCCTTGAAACAAAATAGTTTAAGTATTTAGACATGGACTACACCTCCCACTCCCATGATTTGCCCTCTATCAACTTCTAGATATTTCCAGTGCCTGGAACATAATAGCCTCTCAAGAAATATGGCTTAAAAACATGAAAGAGATAAGATGATTTATGATTCTATTTTGTGCTTAACAAAACTGGTATATAGACATTTTTTGCACAAGCTGAAGAACAAAGGTTGGACAAGGCCCAAACTGAGACTTGAAATTCAAATACTTGCCTGCCTCCACATTCAGTGGTCTTCACCTCAATTCTCTGTTTCTTTCTCTCAGATGTGTGTGCATGTGTGTGTGTGTGTGTGTGTGTGTGTGTGTGTGTGTGTGTGTGCATATGTGTGTGTTTTGGGGCATGTGGGTAATGGGGGAGTGGGGAGCAAAACAGAAAATGAGCAATGAAATCACAGGAAAACAAACAGAAAGTGATATATTCAGTCCTTTTGAAATAATCCAAATGGTAATGTCATCATTTAGTGTTGGCTTGAAAATCCAGCATGGCTTTTATAAAGCAGTTACCTACACGACATCAGCAATCAACTACTCAACTATAGCATGCTGTGAATCCAAACAGGCACATCTAAACTAAAATGGCATGCATTTTAACATTATTTTACCTCTGCAAGTCTCTCTTCAGAATCAGAATAAACTAGAATTTCATTGAACAGAAATCCTGGATGAAAGGGATGTATTGAACTCTTTTTTTTCTAAAGTAAGTTTTGCATTGCACAAATTATCCATTGCTGTATAATGAAAGTAATATGAAGTTACATTCATTCAATACAGATAATACTCAGGTTTATTACTGTTTTAAGAAAAAGACTGTCTGCAGTTTCAATCCAGTGATCACATCTGCAAACAGTCACCAAGCAAATCTATTTCAGTGTACATCTCTTTGAAAGTGTAGGGATTATTAGATTTTACTGACTTTCAGAATCATTTTGTTGGAATTATAGTTTATGCACAAGACAGGTAGAGAAGCACCATACAAACGAAAGAGCACAATTAGATATATCGAAGATTGTGATTTCTGAACCACTTGTGTATTCTGAAAGTAAGTACTGCTATTACACCATCAATATCAGCATTTTTTTGCAGTACATAATGACAAAAGGATATGTTATGAGACTATAAGGAAACATCAAACTAGTTCCAGCTTCCTCCATTTATTCCACATGCATGAATGTATTCTGTTTAGTGAAACATTTAGAGTTATTCCAAAAACACCAATGGACTTTAAAGTAGAACTAATAAAGTACATTAGATTTCACATAAAGAAAACAGATAACATTAAAATATATGTAATTATACCTGCAACAGTTTTCTAGAATTTAATAACATAGGGTTAGACAATGAAGGCCCCAAAAGCACATAATAGAACTATCATATCTGTATATATCTTACTATATTAATGTAACCAAGCAGTCATCTCTTCGCATGTTCCCAAAACTTTTAGCTTTGTAAAATCATTTCCTCTCATTGTATGTATGAAAACTCTCAAGGAGTTTATAATTCTACTAATGATCTCTTGCTTCAATTTTCTCCTTTCTCTGAATGTTCTATATTACTGACTCTCTGCACTCCTGATCTCTGCCCAGCACCAACATGTATCGAGACATAAACCTTTTATGTTTAATTTTACAAAACAATATGTAGAATGTTAATAATTATATTTAATTTAATTTGAACAAAGAGACATGTGAGCGAATTCCATACCTTGCAGCTTATTAGAAATTTGGAGGTAATAGTGAAAATTTGCACAGGAACACAGTATATCAGCAAGAGATTGGAACGTATAACTTAGAATTGAGTATTGAACTTCATTCTCCTCAATGCTTTATGGTGACGTTAACATCCAGAATTTGTCACTCTACGGCATTATGTATTTTTCTTAAAAAAAAACATGAAATGATAGATATTTTGTTTTGTAAGCTATACTAAATTTGATTTTTTAAAAACTCTGTTGGTTTAGCTTCAAATTATCAATTTATTTTGTTCTGGGCTGATTGTAAACATGCCTATTTCAGGATAAATATATGCATATTTTAATATGCATATGAAAATTATGTCCTTGTATCTTAATAATCTCAAAATTTGCATCAATGACACATTTTATTATTTATTTATTTATTTAAATAATAAGAGCCTAGGAACTTTTATTATATAAAATATTTATATTGTGATAAGATTCAGTTTAAAAGACCATTGGGCAACTTTTTTGTTCACTTTGTTACAAAATTATCTTTTACAAAATTTTACAAAATTATAAAGCACTTTCTGTTTCTGCTCTAACTCTTTATTATCACTGTAGTTACTTTACCATGGAAATGAGGGAATAGATGGGGTGTAAGAAGAAGGGGGTATTTTGCCCTAACTGGGTAGATGTGTTATGAATTTGAGAAGCCATTAACTTAGATCACATATTTTATGCATTCAACTACCATTTTAAAAATACCCTCCAATTCTTTTTTGGATTTTTCTGCTTCATTTTCCAGAGATAATTATAACCTGGTTGCTCAATCTTGTGCAACTACCAGTGCATTTATGATGCCTTGCAATTTCAGAAGCGAAGACCCAGTATTGAGTTCAACAATTCACAGGTAATTATAGAATCATTTTCCTCTTCAGCTAGTAATTTATCTTCCCCCCACATTATTTTTATTTCTTAAATTTCTTTTTTTAGAGATGAAGTTTCACTTTTGTTGCCCAGGCTGGAGTGCAATTGTGAGATCTTGGTTCACTGCAACCTTCGCCTCCTAGGTTCAAGTGATTCTCCTACCTCAGCCTCCTGAGTAGCTGGGATTACAGGCACATGTCATCATGCTGGCTAATTTTTTTTTTAGTTTTATTTTAGTAGAGATGGGGTTTCACCATGTTAGCCAGGCTGGTCTTGAACTCCTGATCTCAGGTGATCCACCTCAACCTCCTGAAGTGCTGGGATTCCAGGCATAAGCCACTGTGCCTGACAAATTTTCTATTATACTCATGAAATACAGAGATCTGAGGATCATACTGTATTATATCCACCTCTTTATTCCTCTCCTTTACTTGTATTTCAAAATAAATGCTATATATCCTGAAATCTAGAATATGGCCTTTCATGTCCAATAAGCAACAGTTTCATGTTCCTTCACATACTTCTCATTAACATGCAGTAATGTTATGATTTTTTTTTTTTTTTTTTTTTTTTGCCACCAGTTTTGCTCCCAATACATTTCTTAGAGATAACTCTGGTCGTGCTACTACTTTCCTTAAAACCCTTCAGTCTTAAATCCAAACCTGTATCAATGAAAATAATACCCTCTAATGTTTCCAGACCCTTTTCTGCCATGATGCTCTTTCACTCTATGTTTCAACAATACTGAACTCATCTCTCACCTATCAATGACTTTGTATACTCTGCTAACTATTCTTAGAATATGTTCTCTTCCCTCCCTTTTTTTAAGGATATATCTCACTCAAAACTCAGCTCAGCTATCACTTTCTCTTGGAGTCATTGCCTAATATCAATTTTCCCCTATTATACAGCTTTTTCACTGCCCTTAAGCACCACAGTATGGTTCTAGCCTTGCATAGTAATTGTACTCATTTGTTTATATTTCCCAACAAAGAACACTTTAAGGATATGATTATATTTTATGTTTTCTCTCTCTGGTATCTAACCTAGTATTTAGCGTATAATCAGCACTTAAATGCTTATTCTCTTATTTACAGTAATAAATATTAAAAATATATAAGCCTTATGTTATGATAGGTCTTTCAACTCTTGGAGAGATAAGTGAGAAGTGAGGTAACACACTCTGTCTTCAAGAAGCATCCAATCTCATGAGGATTGGGAAATTGGTACACATCATTTTATTTGTCTAGAATGACTGTTGTGTTATTCCTTTCTTGTGTCACTGTTAAGAAATACCCAAGGCTGAGTAATTTATAAGGAAAAGAGGTTTAATTTTCTCACTGTTCTGCAGGCTGTAAAAGAAGGGCTGTAGTATCTACTTCCGGTGGAAGCCTCAGAAGACTTCCAATCCTGTGCAGGTGAAGGAGAACAGCCACATCACATGGTGAGAGTGGGAATGACAGACAAGAGGGAGGGGCCACAATTTTTTTTTTTTTTTTTTTTTTTTAAGAACAGAGTCTTTCTCTGTTGCCCAGGCTGGAGTGCAGTGGCACAATCTTGGCTCGCTGCAACCTCTGCCTCCTGGGTTCAAGTGATTGTTCTGCCTCAGCCTCCCACGTAGCTGGGATTACAGGTGCCCACAACCACGCCCAGCTAATTTTTAGTATTTTTAGTACAGACAGGTTTCATCGTCTTGGGGATTACAGGCGCCAGCCACCGTGCCCAGCCAGTGCCACACTTTTAAACAACCATATCTCTAGTGAACTAACAGAGTGAGAACTCACTCATCACCACAAGGATGGAACAAAGCTGTTTATAAGAGATCTGCTTACATGACCCAAACAGCTCCTACTGGGTTCCACCTCCCACATTGAGGACTACATTTCAATATGAGGTTTTGAAGGGACAAATATCTAAACCATACTAACTGTGCTGTCATAAAGTTTCAAACAACATGTCATGTAAGTTCAGTCTAAGCAGAGATCATCTACATTTTAGGAGAATTGAATAGTTTCATGGAAAAATGTCAAATGAGATATGACTCCAAAGATCAGAGAACTCTGACTAAGCAATATTGAAGGATGGAAAGATGCATCATGGCAACATGATAAGGCAGGAAACAACTGGATATGTTCAGTAGAATAACATTTAAGATGTAATAGAGAGTGTTGTAAAGCAGGTCTCAAATGTTGGGAAGGGCATTGTGATTGACAGATTTGCAGATGCAGATAAACTGCTATTCTTTATTTAGAGAAACTTACTAGGGTTTTAAGCAGTGACTGTAAAGATATTTCTCCTTGTTTTACAAGAATATATTATTGCTGAACAGTAATGGAGAGTGTTGATGGATGAATCTGGTAAAGAATCAAAGGTATCTGAGAGGCAGGGAAATGGTTGGTGCATGAGGGAAATTTAAAGGAGAAAGGTCAGTGTCTACTCAGCTGGCAGAAGTGCAGGATGAGAGTCAAGAATGTAACAGATCAGTGAAGGCATTGAAAAAATCTGACAATGAGCTTTTGGGTCTCAGTCATGGCAAAGTAAGATTCAAGACAGCTCCAGCACCTTGGAGGAACTGGCCAGTACCTCAAGAAAAGCCTCTGGCATGGTCAATAAGGTGGGTGCCCAGTAACTAGAAGCTGGGTTATAAGAAATAAAGATGAAAATGCTGACTTAATAATGGCTAATACAGTAGGCCCCCCTTACCTGCAGTTTCTCTTTCTGCAATTTCAGTTACCATGGTCCAAAATATTATACAGAAAATTGCAGAAATAAATAACTCAGAAGTTTTAAATTGTGCATTTTTTCTGAATATTGTTAGAATTGTTCTATTTTGACATTAGTTATTTATTAATCTCTTACTGTGCCTAGTTTAAATTAAATTTTATGATAGGTGTGTTTATGTATATATGCATATATAGAGAGAGAGAGAGAGAAAAAAAAAACCATGATATATGTACAGTCCAATACTATCTGTGGTGTAAGGCATCCCTGGGGATATTGGAAAGTATTCCCCGTGAATAAGGGGGACTGTGGTATTCAGACACTGTTCTGGGTCTCTTGAAAGTCTTCCTGTTGAAGAAAGGGATTTAGTCAGAAACTTCAGTATACTTTATAGGCTACAGATAATTGCAGCTGTAAAGAAGTCCAAGTTGTGATTGCAGCTATTGAAATGCTTTATTCTGTGAGTAATACTTTGTTCTTTTTAATTCAATCATTAACTAATGAAAGTCATTTTGACAAAGAAAACCAGACATAGGATTTTTCTCAGCCTCTTTGTTGGGCCCATTGCAGGGGGTGCCCCATCTACTCAGCCAGATAGGCTGTATCTGGCTTGTGCTCTGGCTGGTGGCTCCTCTGGACACCACAACCGAGCACTCAGCCCCTGCTGGAAGGGAGCATGTGAGTGAGCGAGTGTGGGGTCCGGCCAGCCACTGAGTGCTAACACAAGAGCAGGATTCAGGCAGGGCCCCTGGTTAGATCAGGCATGTCACCCTGAGGGGAAGGTGGTGACACCCAGCTAGGGGTGCCCACAACCCTGAAGCCCTAGAGAGGGTGTTACAGTGTGCTGATTAGCTTTTTTAGTTCTGCTGTCTGCAGTGTGACAGATGGTGGTGTGTTATCAGCTCAGTCAACCCTTTGCCCCATTCTGGCCTGTGGCTCTGGGACCAGTTCAGCCCCACCACTGCTTTCATTGAATTTGGTGGCTGCTAGGGCCCAAGGCCAGTGTTACAGCCTTTCTGAGTGCCTGAGTTCAGTGGGTTTCAAGTTCTTGTACTGTGTCCAAGAAGAATGAGGTCATGCTGATAATTAGAGGGTGGTGAGAGCAGTTAATTTTATGGAGCAATGAAAAACCTTTCAGCAGAGGGAAGACAGGAAGGTCGGGTTATCTCTCCTGAAGTCAGATCATCTCCCCAGTGCAGCTGTGTCTGGGATTTTATAGGCACAGGATAGGGAAGTGTGTGCTGATTGGTTCGTGAATATGCAAGAAAGATTAAAACAAAGGCACCAGTCAAAGTGGGACACAATGTAAAAACAATTAGGGAAAGGAAAGTGTATGTAAAAAAGTAAAGATGGGGATCAATCAAAAGAAAGTGCACCAAACAGGAATACAGGGTCTCAATCTGGTCCATGGATTTGACTTGTAGCTTGGCCTTCAGGCTGTAAACTCTTTAGTTTGAAGGTGGGGTTTCACTGGGGACCTGCCTCTATATGCCTAGGCATTTGTCTTCCTCCTGCTGCTATCAAAAGTACTGTAAGATTATTCAAAGAAATAATAAAAAGCACACACCATATGAGTAGAAATATGTTCCTTAAAATAAGTGATTTTTAAGATGATAGAGTGAATGATTCATTGAATGACTTTTAGGATAACCAATTCTTTCATCAACATTCTTCATCATCCACTACACTGGCTAATCCTAAAAAATAGGAAGTAATCCTTTGCTTTTCTTCCACGGTATGAATACCTCCACTGCAATTAGATTTACCAACAAGTTACCATGAGCAAGCATGCCTTCAGATGGATACCAGTTATGTTTTCACTGTGGGTGTGTTATTCTTATTCTTATTTACATCATTGAATTTTATTTATTTTCAAATGTATTTTACACACTGCATGCATGTTCACAAAACTTGTCCTAGTTCACAAAACTTTTTCTGGTCACCTTACCTTCATAAGTGCTTCATTATGTTAACCTGCATTTGATATACCACATACCCTTACTGCTTTACTTGATGATATTTTAAAAACTATATATTGCTATTCCAAGTAGATTATATATTTTTACCGAGGAGAAAGCAAAAATACTTGTATATCATCTTATCATGTCTTGTTAACCATGTTGAAGTATAATCTATATAAAATGTATCAACAATATATGTACAGTTTAGTGGTGTTGAAAAATGCAAACAGTGATGTAACCAGTACTACCACAATCAAAATATTTTTAGCAACTCCTTCTGCAATCCTAGTCCATGGAAACTACTGAGAAGTTTTCTGTCACTACAGGTTTCCCTTTTTCTAGAATTTTATATAATTAGAATCATAAAGTATACATTATAGAGATAGTCTTTTAGTCTATAAGTTGACATAATGCACCTGAGATTCATTCATATTCTTACATACTTCAGTATTTGCTCTCATTCATATACAGAAAAGAACCTCAACTTTAAATCTCATATCTATACCAATATTAAGTTCAAATGAGTCATGGATTTAATAAGTGTGCAAAATACAACATATAAAAAATTTTAACCCAAAGATGTGTAGGGTTCTGAGTCATGGCACCAAATGAAGTACCTACAAAAGGGAAATAAAATAAATAAAATGGTAAATAGTATTTTCTCAAAATTGCTCTGCTAAGAGCACTGTATGAGAATAAAAAGACTAGCTGCAGGCTGGATTACATTTTCAAATCACAGTATGAGAGCTTTGTATCCAGAATATGAAGATTTTTAAATAGTCAATAACAGGAAAATTTTTAAAAAATTTAATTGGGAAAAAAATTTTAATAAACACCAAAAGAATAGCAAATAAGCACATGAAAATATGTTCAATGCCATTAGCTATTAGGGAAATGAATACGAAAGCCATGATGAGCTACCAATATATACTTATTAGAATGGTTAAAATAAAGAAAACAATAATACCAAATGCTGGTGAAGATGTTGAGCAACTGGAGCTCTCATACATTGCTGGAGAAAGTGGAAAATGCTATAGCCAATCCAGAAAATGGTTTGGCATTTTCTTATAAAGTTACAAATATAATTGTCATATGACAGCAGTTTCACTCTTGGGTATTTACCACAGAAGAATAAAATTTTTAAAAATAATGTTTACTAATGTGAAAGGAAAATAAATCTTAGGATCCCAAAATCACTAAGCCAAAGGATAAAGTTAAGCTGGGAATTGCATGGGGCAAACTGTCTCCTATTCCATTCCTAAATAAGATTAAAAAGCTACCTGTCTCCCTCACAATTTTCTCACAAAGAAGTTCCTTGTGGACAAAGGACAGACAGAACTCAAAGTCCTTCCTCTGCTCATTTGAGACAAATCCATATTCAATTGCTTCCTTTGCCCTATTGCTTCAACTAAGATCGACTAAGACATTAGTGATTAGTCCTATAAACTCAGGAGAATATACATTCAGTTAAAGGCTAATCAGAAACTCAAAAGAATTTAACAGTTTGTCTCTTACTTACCTATGGCCTGGAAGCCTCCCTACTTCAAGTTGTCCCGCCTTTCTGGACAGAACGAATATACATCTTACATATATTGATTTATGTCGCATGTTTCCCTAAAATGTGTAAAACCAATCTGTGCTCTGCCCACCTTAGGCACATGTTGTTAGGACCTCCTGAGCTGTGTCATGGGCACATCCTCAAAACTTTGGCAAAGTAAGCTTTCTAAATTGATTGAGACTTGTCTTAGATACTCTTTAGTTCACACTAAAACCCATAGGCAAATGTTCATAGCACTATCATTCATAATTGCTTCAAGCTGAAAATAACTCCAATATCTTTCAACAAATAAATAGCTTAGTAAACACTGGTATATCCACATAATGGAATATTACTGTGAAATAAAAATCAAATGCATATTGATACACTCCCAACTTGGATGAATATCTAATGCACTTTCTTAGTGAAAGAAGTCAGTCTCAAACATTTGCATACTATATGATTTCATTTCTATGACATTCTTAGAAAGACAAAATGATGGAAAAAGACTCAGTGGTTTCAGGGAGTGGAGGAAGAGAAGGGTGTGGCTTTAAAGAGGGTGTATGTGGAAGTTTTTTGGGTGATTGAATTGGTTTTTACCCTGATTGAGGTAGAGGAGGAATAAATCAAAGTAAAATAAAAATAATAAAAACATGTATTAAACTTCATAGAACTATACACCAATGGAAGAAAAAGACAATGTGAAATAAGTTATTTTTAAAGCATATGTAAAATTTGAGGTGATTTTTTAGACATTCATATTATAAAATATTAATGCTATTAGTAATGTTATCATTTATATGTTTAACAATGCTTAGGGATTTCATGGTCTAAGCCACCTCTGCATACCAGATACATATAAATTTGTCTGTGTCATTTGTCTACCTGATGTAGGAATCTAGTATAAAAACAGGAAAGTGGCAGAATCCTTTGATTCTGCAGATATTCATTATAATTAATACGGTATCCCTTGTATAAGTAGGCAAACACTCTCAATTTTTATGAAGTTTATAGTTAGCACTTAAACCCAGTAGACACTTGGTAAAATGATATTTCATCTTTTGTATGTATGTTTTTGTTCTAGACATCTTATGGTTTGTTAATTTGTAAGAATTATCCTAGGGGTTTGTACACCAACTGTAAACAAACCAGTTAGAACACCAACTTTCTGATTCACATTTATGATTCCAGCTGTAGATACCTTAAGTGAAGTGAATTTACATTAAAGTTGTAATTTGCTTCACAACTTGGTAGAGAATTATTTTGCAATGGTAAAAATAACTGTTTCCTAATGAATACTTTTAGGTTTAATATAAATATATGTCTCATTCCAAAATTGCTCTCAAATATTTCATAAGTGAGTCCCCATAAAATACATCTTATAAAATTCACCACTAATTCATCTTATGGAAAACAGTGTTTCTGCTTTATTCCCAAATCAGAAGCGATCTACAATTGCTATTATTTTAGAACAAGAGAAGAGTAGTTGTATTGTAGATGGAAATATGGAGAAGCCAGCTGAACTTTTAACAAACTTTTAGTTGCCATATGTTGAGAGAACTGATTGGAATGCAGATAAGCCCTAGAAATAAATTGTGTCTGCATCTACCAACTAATGTTAGACCATGGGCCTTGTGTTCAGTGTATGGAGTAGTGATCCACAGTCTAGAGCCAGCGAAAGAGAGTCAAAGAAAGGTGATCCAAGAGGAAGTCTTCTGAAGTTTTGCTGTAGTGCTATGGTGGGGTACTAACAAATTGAGGAAGGCAGAGAGGTGAGAAAAAGTTCTCCTGGGGGCTCCACGCTTTTATTAGTTGTAAAGGCAAGAAACTGAGCAAAGGCGTAGGCGCATCCAGAAATCCCCAGAAATCTAAAAAGCTGGCAGATGTGGTCTACAGAGTAGAGAGAACAGGAGAGAGAGAGAGTTATCAAGAGATTCCAAGGTTTAGTAGCCAATGATTTGCATTTAAACATAAAAAGAACATGTCAATCTCTCCAATGCTAAGTCAGAATGAAAGGTTGGTTCTAACTTTGCACTAAAAATACTAAAAAGAAGTTATGAATTGAGTCAAACAAATATTTTATCAAATTCTTGCCCAGTTACATTATGGATTAAGTCAACTTAGTCCTTCACATTAATAATGCAATGATAGAATGAATATGCATTTTTCTGGTTTTAAGTATTATTTACTTCAGTCTCTACTTTTTCTTATATACTTAGGATCCAGCGTAAAACCAAACACTACAAGACACATAAAGAAGCAAAGAAACATGACTCACATTCAAGAAAGGATGAAAGCCCAGATATTGGAAATATCCAACAAGGACTTCAAAATAACTATGGCAGTTATATTAAACAAAATATGTAAAAATGTAGGAGAAAATGGGGAATTTCAGTAAATATACAAATATGATTTAAAGAAAACCCAAATGCAGATGCTAGAAATGAAGAATAAGACATCAGAAATAAAAGATTCATCAGATGGGTTTACTATTTGACAATATCAAGTGATATACATTATTCATAATTATATAATATAAAATATATTATTACAATCACAAAAAAAGAGACAAAAAAGACCTAGTGCTTGAGAGTTTTCAAAAATTGAAGAAGGATATCAAGCCATCGATTTTTGGAAGCTTAGCAGACCTCAGTGAGGATACATTAGCAATAGCAACAACAAAACACAAAAAATCTATCAGAATTAAAAAATAAAAAACCAAAATAGGAGAATGCTACCAGCTTTCTTGGGTTACTATTTGGCTACCCAGCTTTTAATATTCTTAAGTTTTAATTTTATGTCTTATAAACATTAAATAGTTACATTTTGTTTTCCAAATCAGAAACTATAGGTTGGTAAACTACAACCTGTTGGGTAAACCTGGCCTGCCTGCAATTTCTTATGCATGTGAGCATGAAGTGGTCTTTGCATTTTTAAATGGGTGAAAATATCAAAAGAAGAATAATATTTTATAACATATAAAAATTTGGAATCAAATTTTAGGGTTCATAAGTACAGGTTTATTGGAAGGCAGTGAAGCTCTTCATTCATGTATTGTATATAGCTGCCTTGCATTACAACAGTAGAGAAATTGTCTTGAAAATGTATATATGTGACACTCTCATTGCTTCATGCTAATGCTTGGTACTCTACAAATTGTGCTAACATAATTAAAACTCAGCAGCATTCCAAATTCCACATGTCACTGTAATGCAACACTTAATGTACGTTTTATTACTAATATACAACCATAAATTCAAAACAAAAAGAAAAAAAGTGACTTCAAATGTTGTATTTTTAAGGCACAATTGAGTACAAATTATTTTGTACTGAATTTGATAGCAAATTACCCAATGACAGTATATCTATTCTTAAAAAGATTATGTTGACATTAACAAACTAAGCATTCTTCACAATATTCTCACAGAAAAGCAATATTTAGAAAAACTAGAAAATTTAAAACAGCATATCTCATCACAGCAGAATTTCTTAATAAAAATAAAAAAATTAAACTGAAGCTACAGCCATAATACAATTTCAAATGCCCCATTTGTTAGCCAAGCAAGAAAAGTCATTTACCAATGGTGAGTTACTTAAATCATGTTAGATTAGAGAAGCTGAAGAAATGTGTTTAGAGAAAACAAACTTGTTTAATATGATAAACCTTTTAGCCAGAACATTTACTTGATGAGTTAAGGACATTGGGAGCAGCATCGATAATCAATTTACTTATTTTTTAAAAACAAATTATTTTGAGTGATTTGCTTTGCTCCTGATGAGTCCACAGATGTTGCTGACACTCATCAGTTGTTATTTATTTGATGAGTCAATGCCAAGCTTTAACTGACAATATAATTAACTGCTAAGAATGATGTGCACAAAACTAAGGGAGGTGAGGAATTCCATATATATATATAATTCCATATATATATTATATATATATATATAATTGCGTTTTAGGTTTCGGGATACATGTGAAGAACATGCAAGATTGTTGCATAGGTACATACATGACAATGTGGTTTGCTGCCTTCCTCCCCATCACCTATATCTGGCATTTCTCCCCATGTTATCCCTCCCCAACTCCCCACTCTCTGCTGTCCCTCCCCTAGTTTCCCCCTGACAGACCCCAGTGTGTGACGCTCCCCTCCATGTGTCCATGTGTTCTCATTGTTCAACACCCACGTATGAGTGAGAAAATGTGGTGTTTGATTTTCTGTTCTTGCGTCAGTTTGCTGAGAATGATGGTTTCCAGATTCATACATGTCTCTACAAAGGACATGAACTCATTGTTTTTATGGCTGCATAGTATTCCATGGTGTATACATGCCACATTTTCTCTGTCCAGTCTATCATTGATGGGCATTTGGGTTGTTTCCAAGTCTTTGCTATTGTAAACAGTGCCACAATGAACATACGTGTACATGTGTCCTTATAACAGAATGATTTATAATTCTTTGGATATATACTCAGTAATGGGATTGCTGGGTCAAATGGAATTTTTATAGATGTTGAGAAAGCTTGAATCCAGTACAACTTGAAATGGACTCTACTGGTATGATTGATAATAAAAATATAT
>CAUYQU010063109.1:0-35228 GCA_963574635.1 Cheracebus regulus
TATATAATGAAACACATTGCAAAATAAAGCTGCTGCATGAGCATAGTGCATGTAGCCCTCCAGACCCCGCCTTTTCTATCTCCTTTTTTCCGGCGCACGCTCTCTTCCAGGTTTGGGACCCTCTCGCTGGACGAGATTCCCGGGCTCGCGTTCAGTTCACAACACAAGTCAATAGAGGAAATGAAATGAAATAACTAATTATTTGCTTAATACCAAAGGGAAAACGAAAGGAGCGTGGAGGGACAAAACAAGGAAGGATAGATGGAAACAGACGCAGGATAGCAGACGGCCCACAGCCATGCCAGTGAATGCACTGACTGCAAACAGGCTGAACAGTTCAGTTCTTAAAAGCGGAGATCATGAGACCAAGTGAAAGCAGCAAGACCCAAATGTGGGCTGTCTACCAGAGACACGCTGGGAATACAGAGGCGCTGTGATACAGTAAAGAATAGAGCTGGTCTTTTCCCCTACTTGAAACTCTTTGTTTCAAAGGAAGGAATGGCCACGGCAGACACATCAATCATGGGATTAGAGGGTTGGGACGTTCAGCTCCTGCCCCAGCCTCTCAGAAGAGGAGGCTGAGTCCCACCACGTGACCAACAATGTGCACTGGGTCACGCCAGTGTGAGGAAGCTCGACGGGTCCGTTTGATGGGTCAGCTTGGCTGGTCCACATTCCCAGGTATTTGGTCAACTGCTAGTCTAGATGTTACTGGAAACATCTATTTTAGACTTCTGGTAAAGTAAATTATCCTGTTTTGTGGGTGGGTGCTCAGCCAATCAGTAGAAGCCTTAAGAGAAGAAGACCGAGGTCCCCGAGGAAGAAGGAATCCTGCCTCCAGGCTGCCTTGACTGAGACATCAACTCTTCTCTGGGTCTCTGGCTTCTTGTACACCTTGCACGCTTCAAACTTGACAGCCCCCACATTTGCATGAGCCATTTCTTTAAAATAAACCAATACATAGGTAGATAGATAGACCTCTCTTTATATGTAATTAACAACCTCTCAGTCAATGGTCGACCAGATATACAAAAGTGGCCCCATAAGATTATAATGAAGCTGAAAAATTCCTACTGTCTAGTGACATGGTAGCTGTTATAATGTCACAGCGCAATTCATTGTGCTAAAAATGCAAGTAAAAACACCCATTAGGGTGGCTACTGTCAAAAACACAGACCATAGCAGGCGTTGGCAAGGATGCGGAGAAACCGGACCCCCACAGCCGCTGTAATGTCACAGCACAACCCATTACTCGTGTGTGTGATGATGCTGCTGTGAACAGACCTACCGCACGGCCAGTTGTATAGAAACACAGTCCAGCACGTAGGATCATGTCCAGTGAATGAATTCAGCGAACCCTACGTGTACAGCCTTGTAAAGTCCGCAGTGGTGAGGAGGAAGGCCCAAGGCCCGTAGTCGCCTGTCACTCACTGGCTCCCCCAGAGCGACCGCCAGTCCTGCCAGCCCCTAAGTGCCTTCTATGGGTGTACCATTTTTTTTTTTTTCTTTTCTTTTCTTTTATTTTTTTTTTTTAAAGACGGGGTTTCACCATGTTGGTCAGGTTGGTCTTGAACTCCCGACCTCAGGTGATCCGCCTGCCTTGGCCTCCAAAGTGCTTGGATTACAGGCGTGAGCCACCGCGCCCGGCCTGGGTGTACCATTTTTTATCTTTTCTACTGTGTTTGTACTGTTTCTGTGTTTAGGTATGTTCAGCTTTGCAAACACGTGCCATCGTGTCATAGTTGCCTACGGTGTTCAGTAGTGACTTGACTTCTGGGGTTGTAGCCTAGCACAACGCACTTCCACTCGCAACCTGGGCGCAGGGTGGGCTCGGCCATAGAAACCAAGATGGTGGCTCCCCACAGACCTAAACACAGGATTGCCTCAGGATGAAAGACTGCACTTCTGAGTGCATACCCCGAAAACTGAAAGAAGGGGCTCAAACAGATGCCTGTCCCCCCATGTTCACAGCGATATTGTTCATAACAGCCAAAAGGTGGCAGCGGCCGACGCATCTGCTGCGATTCTGAAGGGGGTGATACAGAACTTGGATTGCTCTGGGCAGCACTCATGTCCGTACAGTGTTAAGTCCTCAGTGCAGGAGTAAGCCAAACATGGAACATACATGTATACGATTCAGCCTCAAAGAGGAAGGCACCCTGGCACTGCTGTATGGTAGGAACCCCGGCAGCAGCATGTGAGTGAAATCAGACACACACGCTCTTAACCTCCCTGAACTTTATGCTTAAAAATGGGTAATAAAAATAAAATTACAAAAGGCACACACACAAAAGTCAACTCCAACGTTTCTGGCCCCGCCCCAAGTTAGAGGTGGGTAACACGCACCGGGGTGATGTGACTTAGTGAGAAACTTAGACACTTGGACAAACAGGCCTCACCCCAGGTGTGGCCCAAATCACCCAGGGGTCTGTCCCGGAGGCCCAGAGCCCAGCGGCCTGTGCAGCCTCTCCATGCACTCGCCTTTCCTGGCTGAGGCTCGGCTTCGGTCTGGCCTCCATCCTTGCTGAGCATTGCCGCTGCCAGCCTCGTCCGAGGCCTCGCTGGGCGCCTCTGTTCAGTCCTCTCCTCTGTCTGCAAGCGAGGCCTCGCTGGACGCCTCTGTTCTCGGGGCCTCTGTTCAGTCCTCTCCTCTGTCTGCAGGCGGGGCCTCGCTGGGCGCCTCGGCTCTCGGCCCCTCTGTTCAGTCCTCTCCTCTGCCTGCAGGTCTTTGCTCCTTCAGTCTTGGCTGATGGGGTTGGATTGGATCCTCCTCCTCTAGAGGTGATGTGGCTGTTCTCACCCTGGATCTGATCTTGTCCTTGGCCTTCACCTTGACTGTGCCCTTCATCTTGGTTCTCTGTCTTAGGACACTATCCCCTTGGCATTCAAGTCCAGGCGTCCTCTGGTTCTGCACCCACACCTGAGCCTGTGGACCGACCGCCATCCCCGTCTGCGCTGCCTCTGCAGCTGTCCACACAACACACTTGTTCAACAGCAAGACCACGGGGCGAAGGCTCGGGCGGCGGTGGGCTGTGCTGAGGGTGAGAGGCCCCTGGACACAGGCCGCTGGGAGGGCTCCAGTCCCCACCTGACTGCCACCCACTCGCCGTGCCTGAGGCACGTGCCTGTGGCCTGGGATGCAGCTCTCTCGTGTCTGCTAGAACTGGACAGAGACCGGGGCCCGGGCCAGGGTACCTGGGTTCTAATAGCAGCTCTGCCATTTCTCAGTTTATAATTTCTGGGCTGTGAGATCAGGGGTTGAAAGCACCATATTTGGGGAAGAGGGCAGTTGGGATAGTTGCCCCGGGGCGCTTCCTCTGGCCTGGGAAAAAGAGCCATCTGGGAGCACAGGGTCTGACTGGGGGCCTGGCTGTGTGCCCCCCTCCCCTGGCTGTGCTGCCGCAGCAGGCGCCTGCCTCTCTGGGCCCCAAGGCTGCCTGCGATGCCTGGAGCCTGAGGCCTGCACAGGCTGATTTGGAACATCTGAGGCACCCCCCGCAAGGCTTCCAGAACGAGGACTCTGAAAGCCGGGGGCGGTTGGTGGAAACTGAAAGAGTCCCTGCTAGGCCGAGGGAATGCATGAGAGAAGAGGACGATCCCTGGGTGCCCAGGGAATGCCTGAGAGAAAGGGATGGTCCCTGCGAGGTGACGAGGGAATGCTTGACAGAAAGGGACGATCCCTGGGCAGGAGCAGCATCCGTAGATCCGAGCACCCTCTGTCCTTCTCCCTTCGCAGGCCACCCCCCAGCACAGACCACAGCCTCGGGCTGCACAGGATGTGAGGAGAGCAGGCAGGGGGCAGGCGTGGAGCACAGAGGGTGGACAAAGCACGCGGGCAGAAGCAGACAGCGACGGACGGACAGATGGGGGCGCGCCGGGGAGAGAGACCTACCGTGATCGTGTGAGCCTGATGTCTCGGAATGGAGTCCCTCGTGTCAAAAAGCATTCGGCTGGCCGGACCCAGTGGCTCACACCTGTAATCCCAATGCTTGGAGAGGCCAAGAAGGGTGGATCACGTGATGTCAGGAGTTCGAGACCAGCCTGGCCAACATAGTGAAACCCTATCTCTATTAAAAATAAAAAAAATTAAATGGGCGTGGTGGCAGGTGCCTGTAATCACAGCTACTCAGGAGGCTGAGGCAGGAGAATCGCTGAAGGTGGAGGTTGCAGTGAGCCGAGATCATGCCACTGCACTCCAGCCTGGGCGACAGAGCGAGACTCCATCTCAAAAGAAAAAAAGCTTTAAGCCATAGCGACGTCCTTTCCCTCCCTCAAAGCGATAAGCAAACTGCAGACCCAGGTGGTAAGAACGGCTGCTGCTGGCGCCACAGGAAACCTGAGAGAAACCCACAGAGAGTGTGCGCCTGGGCTGAGGCGGTGACCGGTGACTCGAGCCATCCCAAGGAGCCAGTCTGCCCCCAGAATTCTTTCAGTCTTGCAAAAGATCTGCCCAAGAGAAACAGCAACCCCACCGCCAGCTGACCTGATGTCTGAAGAAATCTGGGACCAGCTACCTACATCGTGGAGGCACCCCTTTCTGTATCTGCATCGCGGGGGCACCCCTTTCTGTGCATGCATTGCGATTGCACCCCTTTCTACCTGCAGGCACACCCCTTTCTATACATGCATCGAGGGAGCACCCCTTTCTATGAATTGCCTGCATGTGTCGAATATTAGTTGCGTGATTGGGGGGTTATGAAGGCTTCACCATAAAACGTGAATTCACACATTGATAACTGGCTACTGAGTCACTGTGAAACCTCCTCCTGGATGGAGTCAGTGGAGGAAGACCCCAGGACAGACCCAATTAACAGAGACTGAGATAGGAGACAGAGATACAGATGGGGAGGGAGAGGGAGAGACTCCGGTTTGGAGAGACAGACGGAGAGACAGAGAGAAGGGAAACGGGGACATAGACAGACGGAGAGACAGAGAGAAGGGAGATGGAGACATAGACGGAGAGACAGAGAGAAGGGAGACGGGGACAGAGACACACTGAGAGACAAAGAGAAGGGAGACGGGGACAGAGACAGACGGAGAGACAGAGAGAAGGGAGACAGAGACATAGACGGAGAGACAGAGAGAAGGGAGACGGGTACAGAGACACACTGAGAGACAAAGAGAAGGGAGACGGGGACAGGGACACACGGAGAAAGGAGAGGGCGAGATAGCAGTGGGGCAGGGGCGCCGTGATCAAAGCCTCCGTTCTGAGGGGCTTCTGCGCTTCGGCAGCCTTGCTGCTGCCTGACTCTGAGCCCACGGTAAAGCCCCCGTGCAGCTCCTGCCTTCCTCCTCCGCTGGCCTGTTTGCTCTCAAGCCACCCAGGGAAGTTCCCTACAGCGCGGCACCTCTCCCTGCCTGAACACTGGGAAGGCTCTGACTCACTGGCACGCTCCCTCGCGTGTCTGTCTCTCTCTTCTTCTCTCTGTGTCTCTCTGTCTCTGTGTCTCTCTTTCTGTCTCTGTCTCCACCGCCCCGCCCCCGCTTCCCCCTGTCCTGTCCAGTCTCTCTGGGCCCTGAGAATTCTTTCTTCCAGGCCCGTATCTCTCCTCTGGTCACCGCACCAGACTCCATCCCACATTTACACTTTCAGGAGGAGAGGCCCACAGGCAGGCAGCGGCCACACGGCCCCAGAGACACCTCTGGAGTTGGGGCTTGTAGAGGTGGCTTCGTGCCACCACCTCTGTCTCCCGAGTTAGATGGTCCCATAGACAGAGGTGGCAGCCAGGAGTGGAGCAGAAGGGAGCCCCAGCGGCCCCCTCACCCAGTGTGCCCAGAACACCTTGGAAGTGTTCTCTGACTCGTGTTTTGTGCCTCGGTGGGGCCTGGAGGCCACATCCATAAAGCCAGGCCAGGGTGCTCCTCACTGCAGAGCTGCCAGGACGTGGGGCACCAGCAACCATGCAGGACGGGCCGCAGGGCAGGCTGGCCTGCAGCAGACACACTGGCAGACACCCAGAAGAGGCCGGCCTGTGGGGCGGGGTGGGACTGGGGAGTGGGAAGGGCGCGTCTAGGCTGGTGAGAGCGGCTCCGCATCCTCGGATTGGCACAACACCCCCACTTGTTTGCCTGTGTGCTGGGAAGGAGGTTGGATCTTGGTGGCAGGGCAGGGAGGGAAGACCTGGGCGGGACCCCTGACCACATCGCAGCAAAGGGGCCAAGCACTGTCACTGCCCGGGGGACAGCCAGCCCTGCCCGCCTCTGGCACTCCGCCCTGCCTGCCTCTGGCACTCCGCCCTGCCCGCCTCTGGCACTCTGCCCAGCGCCCTTCGGGCACTCCACCCTGAGCCCCTTGGGCGCCCCTCATCCCTGCGCCCCTCGGGCACCCCTCAGCCCTGCCCTCCTCTGGCACTCTGCCCAGCGCCCTTCGGGCACTCCACCCTGAGCCCCTCGGGCACCCCTCAGCCCTGCCCTCCTCTGGCACTCTGCCCAGCGCCCTTTGGGAACTCTGCCCTGCGCCCCTCTGGCACTCTGCCCTGCCACTCCGCTTCCCAGGCTCCTAGAGGACACACCCTTCCTGGTAAGGGCGGGACTGACCCCGGAAACTCAGAAAGGGAGCGGAGACCCACGGGCCCGCCTTGCATTTCCTGGCGGGGGAAACGAGGGGGGTTCAGTACAAATGCTTGGGCCCACGGGGGAACCGGTTCCAGAGCCGGGGGCACCGGGGCCAGGCTGCAGCCAGTCGGAGGCCAGGGGGTGGGAACTGCCAGCCGGAGCAGCGCGCAGGGAGCTGGGCTGCACTGCCGGAGCCGCCCGGAGCCATGAAAGCCGCCTGTCTCTTCCTGCTGGCGTCCCTGCTGTGCTCCAAGCGGGGTGAGTGCGCTGGGACAGGAGCTGTCCTGGGGGCCGGGGCTGCCGTGGGGAGCGACTCCGGCTCGTGACGTTGCGAGGGGCCCATCCTCCAGGACCCGGGTGGCAGGAAGAGGCCACAGCCCCTGAGGAGGGGCCTGGAGGGGGCTGCCCGGCGGGCCGGGGTCTGGACGCAGCCTGCCTGTGTCTGCACCCCCAGCCCTGAGCCTGCAGTGCTACAACTGCTTTAACATCAAGGAGACCAGCCAGTGCCAGACCGCCCCGTGCCTCGGGGTCTGCTTTACGGGCGACCTGGTCTTGACCATGAATGATGGTGAGTGCTGGCAGGCCCCGGGGCGCGGGCGGATCTGGAAAGAGCCCTCTGGGGACTGGTTCGGGGGTTCTGCTCCAGGGCTCCCCGGCCTCGTGGAAGGAGAGGGGCCGTGGCAGAGGCCGGTGTGCGTCACCCCGCCTGCCTCGGTGTCCCCAGGCGTGCGGAGGGGGAGTGCCCGGAGCAGGGACTTGGGGCTGGGTGGGTGGGCTTCAGATAGCGCCGGCAGCCCAGAGCCACCGGCCAAGCCGAGGCGGAGCGAGGGGGCGAGGGGCCGGACGGGAGGGCAGCGGACCGGGGCTGCCAGGCCAGGCGCCTTCTCTCTGGCCCACAGAGAAGATTCCCATGGGAGTCAAGAGCTGTGCTCCCAACTGCGAGGACGCCTCCAAGACCCTACAGGTGTTCCGGCCGGAGGGACTGGGGAACGTTCTGAATACGGAGGTGAAGAACCTGGCGTGCTGCAGCACGGACCTTTGCAACGGGGCAGCCAGGGCCGGGCGCAGCCTCGGGGCGCTGGCCGGGGGGCTCCTGCTCAGCTTGGGGCCCCTCCTCCTGGCGCTGCTGTGAGGAGCCTCGTGCGACTCAGGCACCCCGGGCACCTCCAGAAGCTTGAAAGGGGCCTTGCCACGGTCATGAATTCCACCGGCACGCACAGTCATACTGACCTCACACTAGCTCTCTCATGCACGCACACTCACACACGCCCATGCGTGCGCACACACACGGGGTGCCCACGGTGCCCACAGCCTCAGACCCCAGAGTGCTCAGCAACCACAGGCTGCTGGAGTTCATCCCGCTGTGCTGCACAGCGCGGGCAGGGGAGGCGCGGGCAGGGGAGGCGCGGGCAGGCCAGGCCGCTGTGCTGACCCCATCCGCTCCTGCCACCCACCTGCCAACAAGCGCAGCGAATCCTGCGCACCGTCAGTGAATCAGTGACCCAAGATCCAGAGCCCACAAGACCCGGCCGGACAGGGGCCTCCGGGAGAGCCCGCCCCCAGCCCTCCAGCCCCGCTCCTGGCAACAGCCCCACAGGCAAGGGCACCAAAATAAACGCTTTCCAGCAACCAGCTTCCTGTTCTGTGAATGTCTTTCAGGTCGAACAGGGGTGGGAGTGGGGGCAGTGGAAGTCGGGTGGGGAGTGGAAGGGTCTTCACCTGTAGCTTCAGCAGCTTTTTCGTCAGCCAGACAACCCCGAATGGCTAATTCTTGGGGAGGGAAAGGAAGGCTAAGTGCATGGCCCCCCGCCAGGACCCAGTCGGGGAGGTAGCCCAACTCCCCCCACCAGGAAGCACCGGCTTCCTCTACGCATGCTCTCTGCAGTCCCTCCCAGGAGCTCCACCCCGCACCCCCACAGGCCAGGCATCTATCCAGCTCCCCCCACGTGGTGGCGGCAGTGCCAGGAGCCCCCTCGACAGAGGCGGGCGTCGGCCCAGGAGGGGTCTCTGGCCTGGTTCCCTCCCTCATCCTCCTTCACACTTTCTTCCCCTCCAAGCCTCTGCCCTGTGGCCCACACTCTGGGTCTAGAAACTCCCCCAGCCCACAGGGACCCACTCCTCCCTGCAGGTCAGGGGGACCAGAGCAGTACCTCCCCGGCCCCTTCCCACAGCAACTTCCCAGGGAAAGGAGCCCCCTCCCTTCCCTCCTTATGGCCCCTTGTCCTTCCAACACCCCTGAATGTAGCCCCAGAAGCCCCAAGGGATCACCAGAGGTGGGGTCTATAGGTCCTTGGAGACCAGGGAGGGGCCTTCCCTTTACAGATGGGGAAACTGAGGCCTGGGGAGGGATCAAGTGCCTGAGCCCTGTCCTCAGTCAGTGGTCAGTGTGTGATCACTGACCACTGCGCATCCAGATTAACTTTCCTCAGCCAGAGCCACACATCCCACGCCAACTGCAGTAGGTAAGGGAACAGAAGAAGCCACCAGAGCAAGGGTGGCTGTCTCCCACGCCCCAGGCAGTGGCTGGGAGGTGGGCACAGAGCCTGCGGTGGGGGCTGCGAGGGGGCACAGCTCCCAGGGTGGGAGCCTTGGTGGTAGGAGTGGCTGGTCCCAGGCTGGGTTGCGACCCAAACCCCTCTGGGCCCAGCCTGTGCTCCCGGGCCCTGCCCTGCCCTGCCCTGCCCATGAGGAGTCTGAGGAGCGAGGAGGCTGGGGCTGGGGTGTCGGGGTTGTGGGCACCCAGGCCCAGGAGCTCCCGAGGACAGGGAGCCCCTGCTGTCATCCCTGGCCGAGGCCCCCTGGGATGCAGAAGACCTGGCCCTCTGTTTCCGGTTCTCTCCAGCATCTCCTGCTGGTTCTGAGGAGGAGCAGCCAGGTCCTAGGGGACCACCCATGCCGGATCCTGCTTTCTTGCCCAGGAGTTTCCATGTCCAGCCCTGACACTTTTAAGAAAACCAAAACAGCACTTTGGGAGGCAGAGGTAGGTGGATCACTTAAGGTCAGGAGTTCGAGACCAACCTGGCCAACATAGTGAAATCCCATCTCTACTAAAAAAGAAACTACAAAAATTAGCCAGGCATAGTGGCGCATGTCTGTAATCTCAGCTACTCTGGAGGCCGGGGCAGAAGAATCGCTTGAATCTGGGAGGCAGAGGTTGCAGTGAGTAAGATAGCACCATGGCAGAGCGAGCCTCTGTCTCAGGGGAAAAAAAGAAAGAAAAGAAAAACAAAACAGACGGTTTCCAAAACCCAACCCCATAGGCCAAGTACTGGATTTCTCACATTTCTGAAGGTGGTGCCTGCCTGAACCACCCCTGTGGGGAACAAGCTTCTGTGGCCTGACCCAGCCAGGGCACCGCCCTATGCCACAGCACTCCTCGTATGCCATGGCACCCCCCATGCCATGGCACCCCCTATGCCATGGCACTCCCCGTATGCCATGGCACTCCCCCTATGCCATGGCACTCATGCTGCGGCACTGCCCCATGCCACGGCACTCCCCTATGCCAAGGCACTCCCTCTATGCCACAGCACTCCCCTATGCCATGGCACTCCCCATATGCCAGGTCACTCCCCCATGCCACAGCACTCCCCGTATGCCAGGGCACTCCCCATATGCCATGGCACTCCCCCATGCCACACCACTCCCCCTATGCCAGGGCACTCACCCTATGTGCAGATGGAGACCAGGGAGCCAGGGCCACCAGGACCTCTCAGACCAGCAGCAGCAACTAACTGGCAGTTCCATCTGCAGACATGGGGTTCTGCAATAGTGCATGTGGAATGTGTGTGCTGTGTGTGGTTGTGTGGGTGCATGTGGAGTGTGTGTGCGTGCCGTGTGTGGTCGTGTGGGTGCATGTGGAGTGTGTGTGTGCTGTGTGGTTGTGTGAGTGCATGTGGAGAGTGTGTGCTGTGTGTTGTCATGTGAGTGCATGTGGAGTGTGTGCATGCTGTGGGTACAGAATACGTGAATGCATGCATGTTGTGTGCATGGCTGTGATGTGTGTTCATGCTGTGGGTTTAGTGTGTGCATGCTCTGAGTGGTGTATGTGCATGTATGTGGTGTATTCACATGCTTTGGGGTGTGCATGTGATGTGTGTGCATGTGGTGTGAGCACATGCATGTAGTATCTGTGTGCAGGAAGTGTGTGGGCATGCATGTGCTGTGTTTGCATTTGATGTGTGCACATGCTGTGGATGGCATGGGCCAGGGGAGGAGACATTCAGACAGGCAGAGCAAGCACAGACCGGTGGAGGGTGTGCTCTGGCAGCCTTCTGATTGCTTTTTCCCCAGAACTGGCCTTTGCACCTCCTCCACTGGCTGCCCCACTTCCTGGGACCTGGAGCCCTGGCAGCAGAGGAAAGGCAAATGTCCCACTGGCACCCATCCAGAGGGCCAGGATGGGATGGGGGCTTCAGAGGCACCCAGATTCTGCTAAAGGTGCCAGGCCCCTGAAGGCAGCACAGGCGAGGGGGCTGGGGACATAGTGGGTGAGGAGTTTCCACCAGCCCAGCCCATAGTTCATGGATGTGAGTTAAAAGGCCCCCTCCCTCCACACCTTGATGTTTACAACAGAACGGCTCTTCCTGTGGGCCTAGGGGAGGCTGCTGGCCACACACAAGAGGAGATAAAAATCTCTGTCAGGAAGGGAGTGCCGATTCCCGGAAAACAGGCAAAGCTTAGAGGACATCTGAGGACCCTGGCCTCTGTCAACCCACCTCAGCCTCCTCTTTCTACAGGGGTTGCAGTCCCAGAACCCCTCCTGCTCCAGGCAGTTCCAGGAAGATGGAAATGAGGACCTAGGAGAGGGTGGAGTAGGGTAGGCAAGCTGGGCAAAGACCCCCTGACACCAGGGACCCTGTGTACAGTGGGAGAGAAGACACCAGGGGACCAGCTTTTCCCAACAAAGGCTTTGAGCTCAACCAAAGGAGAAAAAGCAGTAACACACCGAAGAGGGGTGCAGGCAAGAAGAAATTGCCTTCAGACAGTGGGAATTGAGTGTGCCAGGGTCCTGAGACAAGCTTGGAGTACCAGGACCCCCATAAATCAAGATTAGCACCTTGTGCCTACCTGGGTTCCCTGTTCTGTTCCTTGGTCTATGTGCCTGTTTTTATACCAGTACCATGCTGTTTCAATTACTGTGGCTTTGCAGTATATTTTGAAATCAGGTAGTGTGATGCTTCCAGCTTTTTGTTTGTTTGTTTTGTTCTGTTTTGCTAAAGGTTGCTTTGGCTGTTTGAGGTCTTTCGTGGTTCTACATGAATTTTAGGATTTTTTTTTCTATTTTCTATTTCTGTGAAGAATATCACTGGTATTTTACATAAGAATGTCATTGGTCATTTTCTATTTCTATTTCTATTTCTTCTGTTTTCTATTTCTGTGAAGAATGTCATTGGTATTTTGATAGTGATTGCATTGAATCTGTAGATCACTTTATGTAGCATAGAGATTTTAGCAATATCGGCTCTTCCAATCTGTGAACATGGGTTCGCTTTCCATTTACTTGTGTCTTCTTCAGTTTCTTTCATGAGTGTTCCAGTTTTCAGTGTGCAAATCTTTCATATTTTTGGTTAAATGTATTCCTAAGTATTTTAATTTTTGTAGCTATTGTAAATGGAATTTTTAAATTTCTTTTTTAGGTAGTTACCTGTTAGTGTATAGAAATGCTACTGATTTTTGGATGTTGATTTCATTTCATTTTGTTTTGTTTTTTAGAGACAGGGTCTCACTCTGCCACCCAGGTTGGAGTCATGGCAGCCTCAGACAGCCTCCTAAGCAGCTGGGACTACAGGCAAATGCCACCATACCCGGCTAGGTATGTTGATTTTGTATTCTACAGCTTTACTGAATTTGTTTATTAGTTCTAACCGTTTTTCATTTGAGTCTTTATGGTTTTTTATGTATAAGATCATGTTGTCTGGAAATAATGATATTTCAACGTCTTCCTTTCTACTTTGGATGCCTTTTATTTCTCTCTCTTGCCTAATTCCTCTGGCTAGAACTTCCAGTACTATGCTAAATAGAAATGGTGAAAGTGGCCATCCTTGTCCTGTACCAGATCTTAAAGAAAAATCTCAACTTTTCTTTTCCCCATTTGATATGATACATATATATATACATATACACACACACACACACACACACACATATATATATATATATATATTTTTTTTTTTACTGAAACCCCCCCCTCCCCTTGATATGATATTAACCATAGATTTGTCATATGTGGCCTTGGTGACATTGAGGTACATTCCTTCTACCCTTCATTTGCTGAGAGTTTTGTGATAAAGCGATGTTGAATTTTGTCGAGTGGCTTTTCTACATCTATTGAGATCATCGTGGTTTCAGTCCTTGACCTGCTGATGAGTTGCGTCACGCTCACAGATTTGTGAACATTCAGCCTTCCCTGCTTCCCCGGGATGACCACCACTTCATCTTGTGAACGATCTTTTTAATGTGCTGTTGAATTTGGTTTGATGATATCTGGCTGAGAATTTTTGCCTCTGTATTCATCAAGAATATGGGCCTGTAGTTTTTGCTGTGGTCTAGTTTTGGTACTGGAACAATGCTGGCCTCATAAAATGAGTTTGGAAGTGTTCTCTCCTGTTCCATTTTTGGGAAGAGTTTGAAAATAATTGGTATTATTTCTTCTTTAAATCTTTGGTAGAATTCAGCGGTGAAGCCACCGGGCCTTGGGCTTTTATTTTTGATGGGAGACTTTATTAGTGATTCAATCTCCTTACTCATTATTAATCTGTTCAGATTTTCTGTTTCTTCATAATTTAATCTTGGTTGACTGCATTTGTCCAGGAATGTATCCATTTTTTCTAGGTCATCAAATTTGTTAGTGTATAATTGTCCGTGGTAGTCTCCTATGATTCTTTTTGCTTCTGTTTTGTCAAGTGTAATGCCTCTTTTTTTATCTCTGATTTCTGTTTATAGTTAGTCTAGCTAAAGATTTCTCAATTTGTTTATATTTTTTAAAAACCAACTCTTGATTTCATTGGTTTTTCGGTTTTTTTAGACAGGGTCTCTCTCTGTCGTCCAGACTGGAGTGCAGTGGAGTGATCTCAGCTCACTGCAACCTTGACCTCCTGGGCTCAAGCAATCCCGCCTCAGCCTCCTGAGTAGCTGGGACTGCAGGTGCATGCCACCATGCTCGGATAATTTTTGTATTTTTGTAGAGGCAGAGTTTCACCGTGTTGCCCAGGCTGATCTCAAACTCCTGGGCTCAAGGGATCTGCCTGTGTTGGCCACCCAAAGTGCTGGGATTACAGGAGTGAGCCACTGTGCCTGGCCGCATGGGTCTTCTCCGTGGTTTTTTTGGTGTCTATTTCGTTTATTTCTGCTTCTGATCTTTAGTGTTTCCTTTTTTGTGTCAATTTTGAGCTTAGTTTGTTTTTGGTGTTTTCGTTCCTTAAGGTGCAAAACTGGTTATTTATTTGAGATCTTTCTTCTTTTCTGATGTAAGCAACTACTACAAACCTCCCTCTTAGAACTGCTTTTGCTGTATCCCACAGATTTCGGTATGTTGTGTTCCCATTTTTATCTGTCTCAAGAAATGTTTGAATTTCTCCTTTAATTTCATCATGGAGTCATTGGTTAAGAGCATGTCGTTTACTTTTCATGTATTTGTGAATTTTCCAAAGTTTCTCCTGTTACTATTTCCAGTTTTATACCCTTGTGGTCAGAAAAGGTACTTGGATGATTTCAATCTTCTTAAATTTATTAAGGCTTGTGTTGTGGCCTAACACATTTTCTGTCTTGGAGAATGTCTCACATGCAGTCGAGAAGAACGTGTGTTTGTTGCTGCTGCACAGAATGTTCTGTCCATGTCCTTCATGTCCATTTGCTCCGCACGGTAGTTTAAGCCCAATATTTCCGTGTTGATTTTCCTTCTAGATGATCCACCCATTGCTGAAAGTGGGGCATGGCAGTGCCTGACTGTCACCGTATTGCTATCTGTCCCTTCAGATCTGTGGATATTTGCTTTATACATTTAGGTTCTCTCATTTTGGGTGCATATGTATTCACAGTTATTATATCCTCCTGATGAAACGCTCCCTTTATCATCATATCAGGACCATCTTTGTCTGTTTCTACAATTTTTGACTTAAAGTCTATTTTTTAATAGTTTTTTTTCTCAGATTCTGCAGGGATGAAGAAGTATTTGATATAAGCATAGGCCTTCTACTCTCTCGGGTTTCCATTTGCATAGATTACCTTTCCTTTTTTCTTTTCCTTTTTATTTATTTATTTATTTATTTATTTATTTATTTATTGAGACAGAGCCTCACTCTGTCACCCAGGCTGGAATGCAGTAGTTGCCATTTCGGCTCCCTGCAACCTCCGCCTCCCAGGTCCAAGTGCTTCTCCTGCCTGAGCCTCCAGAGTAGCTGGGACCACAGGCACATGCCATCACACCTGGCTAATTTTTGTATTTTTAGTAGGGATGAGATTTCACCGTGTTAGCCAGGATGGTCTCCATCTCCTGATCTTGCGATCTGCCCACCTCGGCCTCCCAAAATGCTGGGATTACAGGCGGGAGCCCCCGCACCCGGCCAGCTGAAGAAGTTTCTAAGCAAAGCATTATGGTGCAGCTTGGTGCTCTTGAAAGCTTGTAGTGAAATTCACAAAGAGAAAAATGGTTTAAAGATGATGTTTTTAGTCAAAAGGGAATCAAAACTTAAAAGTTTGAAAACGTCTCAGCCAGCCCATGCTGAAAGGAATGAGAAAGTGTGTTCAGGAGAGAATCAGGGTGTAGCCAAGCCACCGCTGGATGAGATCAGCACAGCTGAGCCACCTCTGTGGAAGCCGCGTGCTGTCTTTGGAGACGGTGGAAGACGGAGCCCAAGGCTGACGGTTTGGAGCTCCTGGGACTGCCCCATGCATCACAGACCCAGAGTGCACGGGGCCTGGAAACAGCGTGATTTCAAAGGCAGGCTCTGCCCGGCCTGGTGGGGTGCCCTCCCTGGACTTCCTCACAGCCCTCCTTGCCGCCCAGGTGGGCTCAGCAGGTGCTGGTGGTCTATGTACCCGGCAGAGGTGTGGGGCATGGCTACCTCCACCTAGATGTGAAGGGGTGCCTCAGAAGGCTGGGAGGCCAGAGAACCACCATGGGGCAGAGGCTCCACAGAAAGGCCCCACTAGGGCAACGCCAAACAGAGCTTGGAGTCAGGGCCGCCTCCAAGACCTCCGAGCAGGGGGCAGCTGGCTTAGGATTTCACACCTCCAGACTCAGACACAGAACCGTGCAGAGCCCCTCAGGGGCCGGCCTAGGCACAGGGCCATGGGCGGGGTGCGCCCACCGTCTCTGAAAGGCCGATCCCTCGACGGCCCCAGTGGGATGGGAGAGAAGCGAATTAGGCCGAAGAAAGACTCGTTGTGAGCCTGCGCTCTAATGCTGTTTGCCTACCGCCTTTGTCCTTGCTCAGGACCTGCCATGCTTTCTTCTTTCCCGTCTCTCCCTTTCGGAATGGGTGCGTCTGTCCTCGGCCCACCCACCCCTGCGTCCTGGAAGCTGGCATCTCGTTTGCCTCTGCAGGCTCACAGCTGGAGGAGAACCACCTCTGGGTGAATCGGACCTTCAGTCTCAGCCAGCTCTGATTTACAGGATGTTTCGATGAGACTCTCAGACTTCGACTATCGAGTTGATGCTGGAATGAGTGACAACTTTTGGTCTGTTAGGATGGAGTGAATGTATTTTGCATGTGAGGAAGACATGAATTTTGCAGGGCAGAATGCTGTGGCCAGAATGTCTGTGTCCTCCCAAAATTCCTGTGCTGAAATCCTAGCCCCAAGGGGAGAGTGTCAGGAAGCGGGGTCTTCGGGGAGGTGACTAGGTCATGGTGGCAGAGCCCTCATGAATGGCGCTCGTGCTCTGATGAAACAGACCAAAGGGAGTTCATTCACCCTTCCCCCAGGCGAGGTCACAGTCCGAGTGCGACATCTGTGAACCAGAAGGCAGGCACTAGCCAGACAGAGTCCGCCAGTGCCTTGATCGTGGACCTCCAGCCTCCGGAGCAGTGAGGCATTGGTGTCTGTTGTTGATAAGACCCCCACGCTGTGGTATTCTGTCGTAGTAACCCCAACAGACTAAGACCCCTTCCTTCCCCTTCTCTTCCCTCCTCTTCTAGCATGGCAGAGATGGCCAAGGGCTGGAGGACATGAGGACGTTCTGGAGATTGGGAAGCCACACTGAGGCACAGGCTGGAGCCCAGGAGCTGCACAAAGGTGTGGACCAGCGGCTCTGGCTTTCTAGGACATGGCAGGTGGCAGGCGTAGAGGGGAGCCCCTCAGAATGCAGGCCAGTAGGCCCCATTGCTAAGGGGTGTCAGGGAAGGAGCGCAAAGGGAGTGGACGGAGGCCGTCAGTGCGACAGGAAGATCAGTCATGTGAAGCAAACAAATAAATACATTCAGGATAAAGGGGATGGAGTTCTCCCTGCTGGGGAAGACGTTCACAGACACAGAAGTCTGAGAGGCTGGAAGGAATCCTGGGGTGTTGAGTTGGAACAGAGAGTATTGGTAAGAACTCTCAGCTGTTGACCGGATGCACAGATAGGTACAAGATACGGATGCGTGTCACGTACGTCTAGACACACACGTCCTTCCCAGGCTGTCCACTGGGAGGACCCAGAGGCATCAACACCCTGGCGGCAACGAGCACACCTAGTGCCCAGACCTCGGTTTCCGAACACCATCCTTCTCTAAAAGGGATGATTCCAGGGCCGGGCAGGGGAAAGAACAAAATGAGCCTGGGACATCTTTTTGTACCGTAAAGTACAGGCTGTGTCAGTGAAGGATACGGGCACGTCAGAGGGACACAGGGCCAGCCCAAGGGCGCTCCCATGCCTACATCAGAAACCATTTTACCATCAAAAATAAATGATTGGCCAAGCCTGGTGGCTCACACCTGTAATCCTAGCTCTTTGGGAAGCCGAGGCTGGTGGCTCCGTTAAGGTCAGGAGTACAAGACCAGCCTGGCCAACGTGGCAAAACTCCATCTCTACTAAAAATACAAAAATTAGCTGGGCATGGTGGCGCGCGCCTGTAATCCCAGCTACTCGGGAGGCTGAGGCAGGAGAATCGCTTGAACCCTGGAGGCGGAGGTTGCAGTGAGCTGAGACGGCATCATTGTACTCTAGCCTGGGGCACAGAGCGAGACCCAGAGGTAACCCCATCCTTCACACAGGGCTGTCTTTGTCCTCGGTGCGCCTGTATCTTTGCTAAACATGTGCTTCACACACAGTGTCTGTCACGTCCGTTTGAAATTTTACATCATGGCATCCCCCAACATGCGCCTTTGCTGTCGCTTTCTCTCTCGCCACCGTTTTGGGCACATGCCGGCGGGGATGGTGGTGCAGCTGGCACGTGACCCTCACATGGGTGTTAACCTGCCTCCCGTATTTGCACCCTTAGAGTCCACGCCTCACGGATCTGGGCTGGGCCTGTGTTGTAGTTCTGGGTCTGAGTCTCACAAGGGCTGGGCAGCTTGGTCTTATGCCTCCTGGAAGCCCAAGGCGGCCGTGTATGAAGGACAGCTGCCCCTCTAAAGACACCAGCTGGAGAAGCCACGTGCACAGGGAGAGACCCTGAGGCTGCATGGAGGAAAATCGGGGAACCCAGCTGACAGCAGGATCGAGGCCGGCCCCCCGCTGTCCAGGCCACAGAGCTGCAAGGGAGGAAGGGTGTCACACGGACAATGGGAGGAGCCTCCACGCGTGCCCCCCACAGCTGCGTACGGGAGTGTCCTTCACTCCGCCACCTCCCCAGCGCTCCTCAATGTCACACATCTGATGAACGTGCTGAGTTCCTTGTGCATTGCACTTCCCTCATGTTAACAAGGCTGGACGCCATTTCAAGCTTATTGGCCATGGGACATCTTTTGTGAAGTGTTTGTTCCATTCTACACACCTTGCCTCCTAGGCTGACCGCCAGTTTCTCTCTGGTTTGTATAGATATGCACGCGTGCAAACACACACACGTACAGAGGCAGGAGGAGAGAGAGAGACGTGTCTCAGTTTAGCATGTCTGCCACATACTGCCAGGCCTTGCATGCGAAGATTTGTTGAGGAGTTCTGTGTTTACGTTCGTGAGCGAGACTGGTCTGTCACTTTCTTTTTCTTTGTTGAGTTTGGGTGTCGTGTTTTCCTGGAACTGAATCACAGCGGGTGGAGCTGCTGTTCCCATCACGCCTGCGGAAGAGCTTGTGTGAGATGGAGTCATTGACTCCTTGAGTGTTTAGTGGAATTCCCTGGTCAAGCCACTTGTGAGTGGAGGTCCCACTGTCGGAAACGTTGCCATGACAGATCCAATTTCTTTAACAAATCTGGGGTCACTCATCTTTCTTCTTGTTTTAGTTTTGGTAAGTTGTGATTTTCTAGGGGTTTTCCATCTCATCTAACCTCCCTTTAGCACGTTCCTTGCGCCCTATTTTCAACATCCACAGTCCCCAGCGCAGTCTGCTTTTCCTCTCCCCCGCAGCGGGCCCCCTTCATTGTTTTGGGGCAGCGTCGTCAGAGATGTACAAGTTTGGGACATTTTCAAAGAATCGATACCTGGCTTTTGTGGCCCCCAGTGGCAGGTGTGTTCTGAAGGTTTCGTCTCCCTGTGTCTCCAGCCCCTCTCTAAGAACATTGCAAACACCTCTTCTCACAGCTCAGGTCTCCTGAGGAAGAACACTCTCCATTTCTCTTGTCTGAGTCTGTGTTTATTTCACCTGTGTTCCTGGAGGGTATTGCCACTAGGAATAGAACTTAGGTTGGCAGTTAATCATTTCACTTCACAATTAAATTATTTCAACATTCTGAAGATCCCATTCCCTTGTGATTTGGCTTTTATATTTCTACGTGGAAGTCAGGTGTTAGTATGATCGGCGTCCTTTTGAAGGCAATGTGGCTTTTTCTTCTCCGATTATTAAGTGTCCTATTTCTCTTTGGTTTTCAGCAATTGTACTATTCTGTGCGTGGGTGCAGGTTTCTTGTATTTACCCGGCTTGGGTTTGTAACACTTCTTGAGCCGGGACTTTTTATCTGTTTTATTATCTTTATCTCAACATCTTGAGAGGTGCCATAAAATCTATCATAACCCGGTAACAGGATCCAATAATTCAATCACAGAAAATAGGGAGGGTCCCGTTACTGTGAGGCCAGTGAGAAACAGTGTTTTCAGCTACTGATCGAGCCACGTGTGGCCAGGACCTGGGCACGGCACTGCCCGTGTGTTGGCCAGTGGCCCACGGCGATCGAGTGAGGCTGGCAGGCTGGATGGGGCCAGGAAGCAGGTGCAGCCTGAGGTCATCACGGGGCAGAGTCTGGGGCTGGGTGAGTGGGGAGTGGGAGGACGCTTAGCGTCTGCGCAGGGTGGGCACCTGGTGCCAGCTGCAGCCGACAGCTGTTTCTTTCACTCTCCTGCGTTCCTGTTCAGGATGCTGCAGCCCTGAGCTTTGATGGATGAAGAAAGCCCTCGCCGGCTATGATGGACTCTTCCCTGCAAAGAAAATCAAACTTTAGCTTTTAATACAAGAATTCAAGTGATTGTTTGCTTTTTCTTTCAAATACTCCTTGGAATCTTACCTATTTTATCTTGTTCTCAATTTATTTCTTTTTTCTTTTTTTTGGAGATGGAGTCTCGCTCTGTTGCCCAGGCTGGAGTGCCGCGGCGCCATCTCGGCTCACCGCAGCCTCCACCTCCCTGCCTCAAGCAGTCCTCTTCCTCAGCCTCCCGAGTATCCGAGATGACAGGCGCGCACCCCCATGTCCCACTAATTTCTTTGTATTTTCACTAGAGATGGGATTTCACCATGTTGGTCAGACTGGTCTCAAACGCCTGACCTCAGGCAGTCTGCTCACCTAAGCTTCCCAAAGTGCTGGGATTACAGGGGTGAGCCACTGCGCCCAACCTCCCCCAGTTTATTCTTTTACAGCTCCAATTATTTTAAACTGTGCATCACGCAGTGCCTCTCCAAAGTGCTATTACTCCGAGGTCTCATGGAGCAAATTCTGCCCCTTTGCCGCCTACGAGGGGTCGCCCTCCATGGGTGTGTTACCTGATGAGTTTTGAAACAGTGAATCTTGAAACTGTCTTCTAGGAGCCCTTATTTCAGGGGATTCCTTTCCCTTCATACCCAGGTATCATCCTCTTTCCCTGGGGGCCCCAGGGATGGCACTAAGGCCAGACCACACTTTGCTGTAACGTGAGGGCTCGGCACCTCCGCAGTTGCAGAGGCAGTGTCCATTCCAGCCCCAAAGCCAGCCGAAGGTCAGGCCTGTGTGTGCATCTCAGGCCAGGTGTTTTTCTTCCTACCCAGAACCCAGGCCGACACAGGCAAAATCCCTTTTCATTCCCTGTCCTGCGGGGTACTGCACAGACAGCATGGCCTGCGCAGGGTCTTGCCTCCCTCAGGGTCTCAGTTTTATGCACCCCACCCCCGTCCGGTGGCCAGAGCTTGTCCCCGAGACCCTCAGCTAAGCACAGCAGGCCGCTGCAGCACTGCGGGCCCTCAGTTCTGGGTCCTAGCGCTCTCTCTGTTGGCGGCTACAATTCACCCCGCAGAGATTCCCTCTTGCTTGTCAATTCAGCGTACTTTTCCAAGAATTCAGCTTGTCTCAGTATCTTGGAGCTCAAACTTTTGTCAAAAATAAAAGCCTCTTAAAATTCTCTCTTATCTTTTATTTCAAAGGATATTAAATAATAGTACTCACGGCTGGGCGTGGTGGCTCACACCTGTAATCCTAGCACTTTGGGAGGCCAAGGCGGGTAGATCACTTGAGGTTAGGAGTTTGAGACCAGCCTGGCCAACATGGTGAAATTCTGTCTCTACTAAAAAAAAAAATACACACACACATATATATATATATAAAATTAGCTGGGTGTGGGGGTGCACACCTGTGATCCCAGCTATTTGGGAGGCTGAGGCAGAAGAATTGCTTGAACCCAGGAGATGGAGGTTGCAGTGAGGCAGGATTGCACCATTGCACTCCAGCCTGGACAAGAGCAAAACTCCGTCTCAATCAATAAATCAATCAAAGCAGTACTCAGATAAAATCCGGGGCTGGCCTCAGTTTCTCTGCCCTCTGCTGGTGAGGCCTCTCCCTTTGAATTGCTTCAAAAGCCCACGTTCACCCTGCAAGGCCTCTCCCATCTCAGAAGGGATACGGGGACAGCGCGGTGCTCTCTAGCCCTGGCAGCTCCACCATGCTTTATCTGCAGGGACCGGGGATGGGGACAGGCTGGCCGACTTCCTCCTTTCCTACTCTCCGTTCGTTCGCTGAGAGCTGAACTGTCTGCATTCCCTAGGAGAGATTTGACAGGTATGTTAGCATGCAAGGCATGAAGGCGGCAGAGACTCCGGCATGAATCCCCACGACTGCAGCTCACAGCTGCTCCCTGCTGGCTGCGTGTGGCCAAGGAGATGTGCTGGCCGGACCCTCTTCCACGGGGTGCATGGAGGAGCCTCCTTGGTTCGCTTGAGCCTGGCTCTTCCTCTGGCTGCTCCCGACAAGGACAGGGCAGGAGAGGGTACTCAAGCTGGCCATTTTTCTGCCCATGGCAAGAGCCCTCTGGTGGGCAGCTTTGGCTTGAAGGCAACCTGCTGGCTGGCTGAGGCTTTTCCAGAACTGTGCTGACGCTGGAAACTCTCTATGCAACATCCTTCTCGTGTCCTTGTCTCCGAGAGGACCCAAGCAGGCTGTGAGCCAAGAAAACAAACAGCACATGCGATTTTGAAAGAGGAGGGCCACCTGGAGTGCAGCGTGGGGCCTGGATAGTCCCTGGCTCGAGGCGAGGGTTGGTCACAGAGGGCTCCCTGGCGGTGGCCTGAGCGAGCATCCCAGGGCGGACTATACCTTAGCCCATGTGATGGCTCAGCGGCCTGGAGGGTCTTGGGAGCAAATGCCTACAGGGACAGCCACGCGCTAGCCATCGCCAAGTCACCCTAACCCCACGGGGGATGATGAGAACGCCAGGAGGTGCATGAGCAGACAGGTCAAGGGTGAAGCAAGGGGCCCTGCGGAGGACGGGCAAAGCTCAGCAAAGCTCTAATGCTCGGCCGTGGCAGGGCTGTGCACCGAGGTCCGGTCCCTGAGGGGAGACCTGGAGACACAGGGGCAGACGTCGGGCGGGGCCTGCAGACACCTCGAGCCCACATCTGCAGGTGCATCTGTGCAGGTGGCAGTCACCCCACTCTGAGACACACTCTGCCCTTCTGGCCTTGGGGATTTTATTATTTCTGACGTGCTGTCTTGACCCAGTTTTGAGGCCCTAGAGGCCGGTCAGTTCTCTCCTTGAGCAGCCAGCTAAGTCCACACCCAAACACTTTCTGATCGGCCCCTCACACTGCTGGGCGGCAGTCGAAGCCGGCTGCTCCCCCGTCCCTGGGTGTTTCACGCGGCTCTGCCCTGTGGCAGGCTTCCTCGTTCAGAGTTGTAAGTGACTAAGCACTCTGCCTTTCAGCTCTAGAGTGTCAGCATGTCGTGCCATGCCTTACATCAAAAGAACTTGCAGATCCTATGTAATGGATGCCTGGGCCGGCCTCCGGCCCGAGCCCCAGGAGGGCTAGGCAGGGTGTCCTTCTGCCGTTGTGCAGGGTGGACCGGGGGCGAGGGGCCGGTGGCCAGTCTGGCTCATCCTCTTGCCATGGATTAAACCTTTTCCTAGGCACGATTTTATTGCCTTTGACTTGTTACATGCAGAACTCACTGTTATTATTTCAATTTCTATGAAAACTGGTTGTTGCCAGCACACAAAAGCAGTTTTATATGTTCAATCACTTACCCAAAGCATCTTACTGGTTCTGTAGGTTATTAGGTGAACAAAGCCTTTGGATCTTCTCCATGGGCACCCCTCTCTCCTGCAGGGCAGGGAGAACATCAGCCCCTCTGACCTAACGTGCACAGCCTGGACTGCCCCCGCCTGCCCTCGCCCGCCGTGAGGCTCCCCAGATGCAGGCTGACTGGCAGCAGCGAGACAGGCATCCCTGGCTTTTTCCTGACTTGAATGCTGATTGTTAATATTTTGTCAATTAATGTGCTATTTGTCCTTTTTTTTTAAGTAGGTATGATTTTTTAGGTGCATTATTTTAATTCCATATTTTATTTTACTTTATTTTTTTTGAGACAGAGTCTCACTCTGTCAACAAGGCTGGAATGCAGTGGCGTGATCTAGGCTCACTGGAACCTCCACCTCCCAGGTTCAAGCAATTCTCCCGCCTCAGCCTCCTGAGTAGCTGGGACTACAGGCGTGCACCACCACACCCAGCTAATTTTTGTATTTTTAGTAGAGACGGGTTTTCACCATGTTGGCCAGACCGGTGTCGAACTCCTGATCTCAAGTGATCCACCCACTTCAGCCTCTCAAAGTGCTGGGATTACAAGTGTGAGCCACCACACCCGGCCCCCTTTTATTTTAAATAGAAGATTCTATGAGAAATGGCTGCTAAATTTTGTCAAGTACTTTTTTCACTAATTACAATGTAATTACATGATTTTTATACTTCAGTGTATTGATGTAATGTATTATATTATGCTTCCAAATATTAAGTCATGATGGCATGTTGATCTTTAATAAATGTGCATGAATTTATGGTATTTTATTTGGATTTTTGCATCCATTTTACAAAATAAATTGGAGTATTTTTCCTATACTATATCAAAATTTGATACGAAGTTACATTAGCTATAAACATGAATTGGAAAATTTTTCACCTTTTTCTATTTTCTGGAATATTTTTTAAAATACTAGAAGAAACCATTCCTTACCAATTAGGAAGAAGTCAGCTTGAAAACCATTTGGTTTTGGCACATTTTGCACTAACAAATGTTAAATGGACTTGCCAATTTCTTCCTTTTTTATTGATTTACCCAAGTTTTCCACTTATTCTGGTAATGTATTTCCTCTCAATTTCCAAATTTCTTGCCATAAAAGAGTACATAATATTATATAACTCAATCTTTTTATTTCTTTATAGTCATGTCTTTGTTAAAATATGTTCCAACTTCTTGGATGCTCCTCCTTTCTAGAGGCAGAATCAGCCTTAGAGGCTCGCAGCTCACGTCCCACACATGGAATGTGGCAGAGTGACACCGTGTGACTTTAGACACGAGGTTGCAAAGAACACTGCTGCTTCTGCTGTGCTCTCTGGGATCCCCGTGTGGAGGGACAGCCACATGCAAGGACGCTCAGCGAAGACCTGCAGAGGGTTCAGCGTATGTGCCAAGAACCCAAGACCTCCTGCCAAAGGTCCGGTGCGCCATCCTGGAGACGGGTCCCCCAGCCCCAGCCAAGCCTTCAGACCGCTTCACCCCAGACAACATCGAGGCTCACTCAGCAGGACCACCTGTGCTGAAGGCTAAAATGACTCCATCTGGGATGCTAAGCTGCCACGTTGGCTTCTAATGAACCCTAGTTCTGGGCCCGTAGGTGAAAACAGCCTTCATGTTATTGTAAACACGGAATCCCGCCCTCAAGGGAATTACAGGCTTCGGAGCAGGTGGCATCTTGCCTTTTCCTGAGGGGTGGGCCAGCTGTCCTGCGCACCCTTCTGAAGCTTCTGCTTCCTTCCCCTCTGTTACCTAAGCCCTGGGTCCGAGGGTAGCCATGCGTGGATCTTGCGGCCGCCCACACCATGGCTTCTGTTCCCAACACACAATCGAATGTTTTTTTTCTGAGAAACAGGGTTTGCCGGCTGGCTGCTTTGGCCCTCAGCTCCCTCAGCCTTTGTGGGTCAGTGGCTTAGACCTGCCGGCCATGCAGCACCACCCAGCAGGCCTTTCTGAACAACCCGCAGAAACTGTGATCACAAGGCACAGGGCTCCTGAGGGAGGTCAGAAACGCCCCACAGCCCCCACCGGGTGTCTTCGGAGGCTCCACCAGAAGAGGCCAGCGCCACACGGAGAGGTCAGCACCCTGTGAGTGCCACGCGGGAGACACCATGTATGCTGTGCAGGCGACAGCCCCACAGAGCTCCATCCTCGGGGGTCCCCATCTTGGACTTGCAACCAGTGACTTCTGACCACTCATATGACACACTCAGGAGAATTATCCCAAAGAGCCCTTCCCGAATTCTTGAGCCTAAAACATGACCAAAATGAGGCAGCTGCGTTTGGCTGTAAGTCGGTGAGTGTGCCGTGTCCACAGAGGTGGGAGCGCCTCCTTCCAAACCACAAACCTAGCGTGCGCCACAGAACCCACGCCACCGCCAGACGCTCTGCTGCAAGGAGTCTGGGAAATGCGCTTGGCTTTCTAGTCTCTGCGGGAGGGCAAGGTGCACCCATAGAGGACAGAACAGACGTGGTGGGGCCAGCGTGGGGACATCCCAGTCTCTGAGTCTCCACTGAGCCAGCATGCCCATGTGGGCTAGCCCAGGCAGGGCTCCTTGCTGTCTCTGGGAGAGCTGGCCTTTCCACAGTGCTAAGGACTGAACACATGACCTGTGCACAGGAGGGCTCTGGAATGGCACCGGTGTGTCTAATTCAAAAACCGTTTCACTTTACACACACTGTCCACAGTGCACCAAGAGCCTGGCTCCCAGGCTCACAGCACATCCGTGCATGTGGGGAGCGTGTATACACACGCATGCATGCGATGTGCTGTGGTGTGTGTGCATGTGTGTGTGGTGTGTGAATGTGTGTGTGATAGATGTGCATGTGTGTGTGGTGTGAATGTGTGGGTGTGTGGTAGGTGTGCATGTGTGTGGTAGGTGTTCATGTATGTGTAGTCTGTGGGTGTGTGGTAGGTGGGCATATGTGTGAGGGTGTGGTAGGTGGGCATGTGTGTGGTAGGTGTTCATGCATGTGTACTGTGTGGGTGTGCGGTTGGTGTGCACATGTGTGTGGTAGGTGTTCATGTGTGTCATGTGTGGGTGTGTGGTAAGTGTGTGTATGTGTGGTGTCTATGGGTGTGTGGTGGGTGTGTGCGGTGTGTGTGGTAAGTGTGCATGTGTGGGTGTGTGATAGGTGAGCATGTGTGTGATGTGAGTGTGTGTGGTAGGTATGCATTTGCAGTGTGTGTCTGTGTTTGGTAGGGGTGTGTGTGTGGTGTGTGAGTTTGGGTTTGGTAGGTCTGCATGGATGCATGTGTGTTTGGTAGGTGTGCACTTGCGGTGTATGTCTATGTGTTTGGTAGGGGTGTGTGTGTGTCTATGTGATTGGTGTGTGTGTGTTTGGTAGGTGTGCACTTGTGGTGTGTGTCTATGTGTTTGGTAGGTGTGTTTGTGTGTCTATGTGTTTGGTGTGTTTGTGCGTCTATGTGTTTGGTGTGTGTGTGTAAGGAGGGGTTCACAGTGCACTGGGCCTGGCCTGGTGAAGCCCGTGTTTGGAATATGGGGTTCCAGGCTGAGTGTGATCTGGGTGGGCCTGCCCCCTGCCTCAGCCAGTGGACCCTGAGAACCCATTCCCCCTGAGTTCTGGCATCATGAAGCCCTTATTGGGGAGGGCACCTATGCTCCGTGTGGCTCCCCCAGAGGGGCCACACCCCCCAGGCAGTGGGCTTCCTCCGAGCTCAGGCCTGGCCCCTGCCAGCCTGACCCCAGGACCTGTGGCCCACAGCACCCCTTTCCTAGGCCCCCCACCGTGGCCACGCTGGCTCCTGAGGGAGGGGCCCCACAGGGCCAATGAGGCTTGTCTGAGAAAGGGACTGGGACACGCTGCCTGCGGCTGCTGGACAGTTTCGTCGCTCTGTGCCTCAGTTTCCCCATCTGAGCAGGCTTCTGGCAGCTGTGCAGTGTGTGTGGAGAGTTTCTGCTGCACTGGGCCTGGGAGACCAGGCAGTGACCCGGGCAGCAGAAGGCAGGAGGCACCCAGGCTGCCCCCGGCCCAGAGGATGAAGCCAGAGTCCCCACCGCTCCACTCCAGGACACTCATGAAGGTGTGGTGAGGAAGACTGTTCTTCAGGACACTCCATCGGTGTGGGCCCCACTGACACGCGTCTTGCAGTGGGGCAGAGCCTGGGTTCAACTCCAAATACGGCCCCAGCTTGTGCGGATTCTCAGCCAAGGCTCAGGATGAAAGCCGCCGAGAGGAGCCATCAGGGGTGAGGGAGGTTCTGGCTAAACCTGATGGCTCCTCGAAGACAAGGCCAGGTCATCAGCCAGGAGGTTCGTGACGGGAAGAGTCCCAGGGCCCTCGCCCAGGTATGCCCGCGGGAGAGCCGAGGCTGAGCCTGGCGAGGGTCCTGCATCTCAGCGGGGCGTGCGGGGCCAGAGCCCCCAAGGCAGAAGGGGCTGGGCGCGCATGGCTGCCCCCACGGACCGCTGCCCTCGCTGCCTGCCAGCGCATTCTTTCCTGCCCAACCTTCCAAGATGTTTATCTTTCTGTAAACAGGAAAAGAACACGTCAGTTGCAACTGTAATCAGCAACACCTGGTCCCCAAGGCGAGTCTGTTAGAATGCACACCGACAAGGTGGATTCCAAGCGGATCCTACCAGGTGCAGAACAAAGGCCAGGTGAGATCAGCCATTCCTCGGCCCACCTGAGAGCAGACGTCAGCAGGATTGGCTCTTCCTGCCCTCTCGTCACCCCTGGCAACGTTTGCCCTCGGATCACTGCGGGGCCACTCCTTAATGAAACCAATCTGCCTAAACGCCTGCCCCTCTTCCTGCGCTCCTTCTCCAGGTTAAAGAAACGTGTTTGCCGCATGTTCTCACTCATAGGCAGGTGTTGAACAATGAGAACACATGGACACAGGGAGGGGAGCCTCACACACTGGGGTCTGTTGGTGGGGCTAGAGGAGGGACAGCAGGGAGTTGAGGGGGGCCGAGGAGGAATCGCGTGGGGAGAAATGCCAGGTATAAGTGATGGGGGGATGGAGATGGCAAACCACCTTGCCATGTATGTACCTATGCAACAATCCTGCATGAGCTGCACATGTACCCCAGATCCTAAAGTACAATAAAAGAAAAAAGAAAGAAACATGTTTATATTGAGCCCCCACCCAAGACCTCTTCAGAGGACTGGGGCCATGGAAGCTTCTAGGCCCGCATTTTTCCCTGCCCCGCCCTCAAGCTGTGGCTCAACAAGTTTCAGCTGATGGACCCCATTCAGTCTCCACCTGGCTGACGGCCCTGGGTAGAGGCTGAGAAACCCCATCAGATGTGAGAGGAATCAGACATTCAGGCTGCAGGTTTTGGACTAAATTGACTCAGCAAGATTCTTGCTAAAACTGAAGGTGGAGGAAACGCACAGATGGGCCCCCGGAGAGGTTCAGGAGCTTGACTACATATTGGCCAAGCAAACCATCCTCATCAGGTGCTGGGGGCGGGACTGTGGGGAGGGGCAGACACCGGAAGCAGTCAGGGTCTTCCCAAGCCCAGAGTGGACCCGGAGGAGCCACCCTGAGCCGTAGCAGAGCCCAGCTGGCGTGGGTGGTGGCAGGGAAAGGGGAATGGCAGGGACTCTGTGGCCCAGGAGGCAGGAAGGAAGGGCTGGGGCTCGCCGCACCAGAGTCAACAGAGGCTCCTGCCCCAAAGGTAGGATCCTCTCCCCTCCAATTGGCTGTGTGCCAAGGGTTGCTGGGAAGCAGGCTGGCACTCGCCCTGCTGGGAGTGAGAAAAGAGGAATTTTATCTGAGAAATGTGAGTCCTTTCTATTATCAGGCCCAGAGAGCCGCTGACAGGAGAGAGCAGGTGCATCCTGCTACCGCCTTGAGCTATGGACTCATTTCCCGGGGGTGCCATGGCCAGCAGCGATGAATTTGCCTGAGAATGCCGCACTGGACGAGAGAACCGACACCCTCGAGCTTAACCATGTCCAGCCAATCACTCAGCAATGTCACTTCTGTGAACCAATCAGAATTGCTGACAAACAGCTTTTACCAGCCTCACCCTGCCCCTCTTGTTGCCTTTAAAAATTCACTTGTAAGGCCAGGCACAATGGCTCACACCTGTAATCCCAGCACTTTGAGAGGCCAAGGCAGGTGGATCACCTGAGGTCAGGAGTTCAAGACCAGTCTGGCCAACATGGTGAAACCCCGTCTCTACTAAAAGTACAAAAATTAGCCGGGTGTGGTGGTGGGCGCCTGTAATCCCAGCTTCTTGGAGGCTGAGGCGGGAGAATCGCTTGAATCCAGGACATGGAGGTTGCAGTGAGCCGAGATCATACCATTGTGCTCCAGCTTGGGTGACTGAGACTCCGTCTCAAAAAAAAAAAAAAAAATTCACTGGTATCAGGGCTCAGTGGCTCACACCTGTGATCCCAGCACTTTGGGAGGTAAGAGAGGAGGATCTTTTCAGCCCAGGAGTTTTAAATTGTCCTGGGCAACACAGGAAGACCCTGTCTCTACAAAAAAAAAAAAATTGTTTTAATTAGCTGGACATAGTGGTGCACACATGTAATCCCAGCTACTCAGGAGGCTGAGGTGGAGGATCACTTGAGCCCCAGAGGTCGAGGCTGCAGTGAGCTATGTCATACCACTGCGCTCCAGCCTGGGCAACAGAGTGAGACCCCATCTCAAAAAAATCCACTGTAGCTGCTGTCAACTGCACCGTATCTATTCAACTCAAGCTTGGCCCAATTGCCAGCCAGAAAATCTGTGACCAAGCTGGCTGCAGTGGCTCATGCCTGTAATCCCAGCACTTGGGGAGGCCGAGGCAGACAGATGACCTGAGGTCAGGAGTTCAAGATCAGCCTAGCCAACATGGTGAAACCCCATGTTGAAGTTTTTGTAGAAATCTTTACGAAACTATGAAAATTAGCTGGGCGTAGTGGCACATGCCTGTAATCCCAGCTACTCAGGAGGCTGAGGCGGGAGAATTGCTTGAACCTGGGAGGTGCAGGTTGTAGTGAGCTGAGGTCATGCCATTGCACTCCAGCCTGGGCAACGGGGCAAGACTCCATTTAAAAAAAAAAAAAAAAAAAAGACCTGTACTCCACAGAAAGGAATGTCTGGGTTAAGGGATTTCCACACCAAGGTTCTCATGCAGGTAGCAGGCTTCAGGGAGAAGGGAATGTGAAAGTTTCCTTAAAAGGTGTTAGTCTCTTAGCTGATTCTGTCTGGGTCAGGAAAAAGGCCTCTGAAAGGGAAGGAGTTTCTCTACAGAACGTAGACATTTCCCACGAGAGGCAGCTTTGCAGCGCTACTTGAAGATATGGCAGAGAATGTATATGAAGTTAAAATGTCTGCTTTCCTTCCTCACCTGTCACGTGAAGCTGTGCCACAGCCGGGCTGGAACGGGAGCCAGGCGATCCAGAGTTAAATAAAACCCGTCTCAGAGATGGCACTGCCATAGCCGGTCTGGAAAGGGAGCCAGGCGATCCAGGGTTAAATAAAACCCGTCTCAGAGACGGCACTGTTTGCAGGGTGGACTCCCCAGGCCCCTTAGGTAGGAACTCGGGTAAAAGAAGAAAGAAGGCCAGAGTTTGGTCCTCAGAACGCTGACATGGGACCCCCTGCCCTCAGCCAGCCTGCCCTGCCCTGCCCTGCGCGAGCAGCATGGACCGGACCGGACACACCGGCCAGGAGTGCCTGAGGGTGGAGGCAGCTAGGGCAGGCCCTGGAGCAGTGGGCAGCCCTCCAGCCTCCTGACCCAGGCTCGGACAGTTGACCACTGGCAGACCCAGCTCCAGGCTGGCCCCAGGGACAGGGAGATCAGCAGCCCCTCAACAACAGTCTCAGAGGAGGGCTGTCAGATTCCCCACCAACACCAACCACTGGTGTGGAGGACCCCAGCATGGCAGAGGTGGCCGCAGACCAGGTGCGTGAGGCTGCCGGGAAGAAAGGACCCTTTGCCAAACAGGAGGTGCTATCTTCTTCAGGTGTGTCGGGGTGGGAGGCTCCCACTCTGCGTCTCACCCACCATCAACAAAGGTAGCCCCAGGTTCCCAGTGTCCAGCCGGCCTCTCTGGGACCTCTCTGTGCAGATAAGACTTTGTAACCACCCAAGGGGCTCTGCCTGCCCACTGCATAAAGAAAGACCGTGTCACTGCAGTAAGGAAAGAGATGAGTAGACTGAGGCCAGCCGTGCTGCAGAGATGAAGCCAGTACAAAAGCTCATGCTAAGCTCCCAGGTGGGGGTTTTCAAAGACAGTTTCAGGGGAAGCGGTAGGGGAGGCCAGGTAATGGGTGCTTGCTGCCGATTGCTTGGAGCAGAGATGAAATCACACGGGGTCAAAGCTGAGTCCTGAGGGTGGAGTCACTTCTGAGCGGGGTCACAGGTGCAGGACTGGCAGGTCCAGGTGGGTCCAGATGGAGCCATGATATGTCAGACATGCAAAAACACTGGAAAAGATTTCTCGAAAAGCCAACCTACTATAGCAGTGTTATCTGCCGGAATAACTGGGGAAGTTGCATATCTTATAACCTCCAGAAAAATGGCCGACAATCCTTCCTGCCTGTGCCTTACCAGGACTCGGGCAACCTCCACCTCCCGGGTTCAAGCAATTCTCATGCCTCAGCCTCCTGGGTAGCTGGGATTACAGACACATGCTACCACACCTGGATACTTTTGTATTTTTTGGTACAGATGGGGTTTCACCATGTTGGCCAGGCTGGTCTCAAACTCCTGACCTCCAGCAATCTGCCTGCCTTGGCCTCCTGAAGTGCCAGGATTACAGCTGTGAGCCACCATGCCCAGCCCAGTACCTGTTTTTACTAAAGACAAATCATAAGTAAAGGGGAAATTACTCCTTGACAGAGGGGAGACTCTGCTTTCCAAATAGGACCCAGAAAAGATGGCATGAGGCAACTGAATGACTCTTCCTTTTCCTGCTGTTATTCAAAATGTAGACAAAAATCTTTCATTCTCTTTTAGTACTGCATGAAAATCTTGTTCAAAAAAGAAACCCAAATTTCACCTTTCCATTAGTGTACCATTAATGTTACATCTACTTCTTAATGAAACCAAACAAGTCCAATTCAATCTTAGTTTGAACATAAGACAAAATTTCCATAAATGTTTCATAACCCTTTATAATTTTCTGTTAAACGACAGATCAGCTAAGAAAGCCCTGTTATTCAAACATATGGGCCCAGATTCTGGCCCTGCGTCAGTGCGCTCTACTTCCGGCGTTCAACCTATGAGAAAACTAAATAATCCCCTTTAAGTCCCAGCCAACTTGCTCATATCCGCACCACATCCTGTGCAGAATCCGCCCTTCACCAACCCCTCACGACCTTCTTCAACCTTCAGTTTCGTCCCGTTACTCTTTTAGCTTACAGCAACCCTTAAAAATCTCTGCACTTGCCGGGCGCAGTGGCTCACACCTGTAATCCCAGCACTTTGGGAGGCTGAGGTGGGTGGATCACCTGAGGTCAGGAGTTCGAGACTAGCCTGACCAATATGGTGAAACCCCATCTTTAAAAAAAAAAAAAAAATCTCTGCACTAGACAAAATCACATTCTGTTTAACAAAAAACATATTTCTAAGCCTTATAATCTTTTACCAAGAACACATTCTACTTTCCTTTGACACCTTGCATGTAACTCTGTTTCTCCAGTAGTCTCAAGTACATGTTATACTGTTAACTCTTAGCAACTTTTATTTTTGGTGAAAAGCCTGGTAAGCAAGCAGTTTTCACCATGTATAAGCCTGGAGAGCCCAGGACAGGAAGAGAGCTGCAGATAATCTATGACTCTCCCCAGCCTCACCAGGGGCGCCAGCTAAGCCCATGTGCCCCAGGCCTTCCTAGAATCCAATGGCTATAAAACAGACAAGTCAAATACTTAATAAAAGTCATAGAAGCAGTTTATGGCCTTAAAGCATCTCACAAACGGTACGAAGCATTCCTAATTTAGACCAAATGTCTAAACTTCTAAGACATTCATTTTATTTTAGCAATAATCTTTTAACCATCTTTATTTTTCAAAGATTATCAGAATCACATGACTGAAAAGGCATTAAAGTTTCTAGTTTTCTGACAGTGTTTGATTTAAGCACTTACTTTTCTTCTTTTGAAATAATTTATATTTTTAGTTCAGGGGGACATGTGTAGGTTTATTATCTAGGTAAATTGTGTCACAGGGGTTTGCTGTACAGATCATCTCATCACCCAGGTACTGAGTCTAGCACCCATTACTTATCTTTCCTGATCCTCTCCCTCCTCCCACCCTCCACCCTCCAGCTGGCCCCAGTGTGTGTTGCTCCCTCTGTGTCCACGTGTCCTCATCATTTAGCTGCCACTTATAAGCAAGAACATGTGGCATTTGGTTGTCTGTTCCTGCCTAAGTTTGCTAAGGATGATGGCTCCATCCATGTCCCTGCAAAGGAATGATCTCATTCTTTTTTGTGGCTGCATAATATTCCACGGTGTATATGTACCGTATTTTCTTTATCCAGTCTACCATTGATGGGAATTAGGGTGGATTCCATGTCTTTGCTATTGTGAATAGTGCTGCAGTGAACATACACATGTACCTTTATGACAGAATAATTTACATTCCTTTCTGTATATACTTGGTAATGGGATTGTTGGGTCGAATACGATTTCTGTTGTTAAGTCCTTCAGGAATCGCCACACTGTTTTCCATAGTGGTTGAACTCACTTACATTCCCACCAACAGTTTTTAAGCATGCCTTTCTCTACAACCTTGTCAGCATCTGATATATTTCGGCTTTTTAATAAGGGCCATTCTGATCAGTGTGAGATGGCGTTTCACTGTGATTCTGATTTGCATTGCTCTAATGATCAGCGATGGTGAGCTTTTTTAATATGCTTGTTGGCCGCATGTATGCCTTATTTTGAAAGGTGTCTGTTCATATCCTTTGCCCACTTTTTCATGGGGTTTTTTTTTCTTGTAAAGTTGTTTTAGTTCCTTATAGATGCTGGATATTAGACCTTTGTCAAATGCATATTTTGCAAAAACTTTCTCCCATCCTGTAAGTTGTCTGTGTACTCTGCTGACAGTTTCTTCTGCTGTGCAGAAGCTCTTTAATTTAATCAGGTCCCATTTGTCCATTTTGGCTTTTGTTGCTATTACTTTTGGTGTCTTCATCATGAAATCTTTGCCATTTCCCATGTCCAGGATGATATTGCCTAGGTTGTCTTCCAGGGTTTTTATAGTTTGGGATTTTACATTTAAGACTCTCATCCTTCTTGAGTTAATTTTTGTATGTGGTAGAAGATAGGGGGCCAATTTCATCCTTCCTCATATGGCTAGCTAGTTAGCCCAGAACCATTGATCGCATAGGAGTTCTTTCCCCATTGCTTGTTTTATTGACTCTGTTGAAGATCAGATGGTTGTAGGTGTGTGGCCCTATTTCTGGGGTCTCTATTCTGTTCCTTTGATCTATATGTCTGTTTTTGTACCAGTCTCATGCTGTTTTGGTTACTGTAGTCTTGTAGTATAGTTTGAAGCTGGGTGGCATGAGTCCTCCAGCTTTGTTCCCAGCACTTTGGGAGGCTAGTGATTTTTGTAAACTTATTTTGTATCCTGAGACTTTGCTGAAGCTGTTTATCAGCTTAAGGAGCTTCTGGGCCAAGACTATGGGCTTTTCTAGATATAGGATCATGTTGTCTGCAAACAGGGATAGTTTGACTTCCTCTCTTCCTATTTGGATGCCTTGTTAATTATTATCATCATTTTTTTGAGGCAGGGTCTCACTCTGTCACCCAGGCTGGAGGGCAGTGGTGCAATCGCAGCTCACTGCAACCTCCACTTCCTGGCTCAGACTCCTGAGGAGCTGGGACTACAACTGCAAGTCACCACGCCCAGCTAATTTGTTGCTTTAGTGTGTGTGTG